>BTPG01000005.1:138714838-138722338 GCA_036245525.1 Semisulcospira habei | reverse complement strand
TCCGAGACGTGTCATTGAAAGTGCATTTGTAAAGTGGAGTCTGTCTCGGCCACAGGCATTCAATGAGGAGTCAGTCTAGAGTGTGAAGTCCGTACTCACCGAATGCGCAAAAGGCCACCAGGCCGACTTCGGCCGCTGTTGGCCCGCGCACGGCCTACGTCGGCCCGATGACCTTGTGCGCACTGAGCATCTTGTACTTCTAATCATAACAGCAGGAGTAGTTTGAACGTTTTCCGCCATGATTTTTTTTAATGATCATCTGAATTTGTAAAAAAAATTGTATTATTATTATTATTATTATTATTATTATTATTATATTTTTTAAATATTTTTATTTATTTAATTATTTATTTATTTATTTTGGTGGTTTTTTTTTTTTTTTTTTTTTTTGGGGGGGGGGGGGCGGGGCGGAAGGGGGGAGGGGGAGAGGGGGGATTAGGGAGGGGTGCAGGGTGGGGATTGTGTGTGTGTGTGTGTGTGTGTGTGTGTGTGTGAGGCGGGGGGGGGGGGGGGGGGGCTGGGGGTGAAGGGAGGGGTGGAGTAAAGTATGATGACTTACAAAATCTTTAATTGGTTGTCGAATGCATGTGGTGGCGCGGTAACTTTGAGAAACGTGTTCAGGCACAGGGAACACAGTGGACGGGGTTGTGGTGGTGGAGGATGGAAGGGAAGAGGAAAATGGAGGGGTGGAGTGTTAAGGGGACATTGATAGGTAGGTGGCGCGATAAACTGAGTAGACGCTGAAACGTTCTTGATAAAGACGCAGAGTCAGTTGCTTGATTGAGCTTAGTCCTGCGCCAGCCACTAAGCAAGTGCTTCGCTATGGCGGAGCACCTTGCTTAGTGGCTGGCTCAGGACTAAGCTCACTCATGCAACCGGCCTCCAGACTCCAAGGGTTGGGGTTGGTGTGTGTCTTAGATTCACTGAGACGTGTGATTAAAATCCTAACTACCTCCTTCCTCAAAGCAACAAAGAACACATTCCTTACAAGAGGCCGCACAGAGTTTCATGATTTCATGCAAGGGACATAGATTCTCATGAACCCCTGCGACTGCAGGGGTGCACGAGAATCTATTGTCTCTTGCCGATGTAATGTGTGTGGGTATTTGGAGGGTGGAGAGGGGAGGGGGAGGTGGTGGGGAGGGGGGGGGGGGTCAGGCCCGATACGGCGATGATTCTATTGCCAAAATTCTGTCGAAAGGCTCAACAAAATGATCATTTGTGTTCGCTGATCAGTCTGTGCTCCATTGAACGTTCATGATGTAGGAGAGGAGCTTGGTGAGCTTCAAGGTGTTAAAGTAGCATTACGCGTAAATCTGAAGACACATTTCAGCACCGTTTGTGTTCATTATGCCCTTGTCGACACATCTAATGAACTTACACGTCAGTTTGGACACGCGGCAAACGGCACACGCGTAATCGCACTTATTTATTCTGCGCAGCCGTTCGCGTGTCAATCTTTTTTTTTTTTTTTCTTAAAGCTGTTTTTCGTACTGATAGCGTTGTATAATTTATAGAACGGAGTGGAGTCATTGTCAGGTTACTTGATAGAAAGACGACGTGTGCTGAAATGGGTTGTCCTGTGTCTAAATGAACCATAACTAGACCTGTGTGTAGCGTTTCATAACCATCTGTTACAGAAGTGTATCTTTGAACAGTTATGGCGGTAGTGGGCCTTTAACCCATTGCATCTTGAAGCTGATTTTTTTAAAATGTGCTTATTGTCCTGTGAAGGCTACATTACAGATTAGGAGACGGATCAACCATTTTAGTTCAAAGGTGGTGCCAGAATAGCCTCAGGCGCCAAGCTATTCTGGCACCACCCTTGAACTATCATACTCAAATTAACTTCAAGCAAGTGGTGTATCAGGCTGAAAAGGGTTAAACACGGGAGCAGCAACAATAGACGTTTCCTATATAGAGCTGCAAATCACATGTTTATAGCAAATGTGTGTTTTGTCAGTTGTTAAGTCATCAGTGGTGCCGCAACGGTCTGGCAAGACTACGGGATATAGATAGATAGATAGATAGTGTTTTGAAGTTGGTTTGTCGAATGTCGGAGTGTGCATTGCAAATCACCTTTAATCAGTTCATTTTTATGCACCAAATAGTTATAAATAGCGGTATTTTTAGCACAGGCAGTTCCTCACTTTAGAATTTACCAATAAATATAAATGAGTTTGATTTATTTCTGGGTGGTTTTGCAAATGGAAAGCAAGGTACATATGAAAACATTGTGCACATAAAACTTTCTAAGTTGTTTTCTTTTCATGGGGCCGGGAAATGGGGGTGGGGGGGGGGGGGGGGGGGGCGGAGGGGGGAGGGGGAAGAGGGGGGAGAGGGGGGGGGGGCGTCATGAGATAACTGTGTCGATAAGAGATTATTTTCTTTAACTATCTCGGTGATTGTTGCTGATAATCGAATGTTTAATTGGTCCTGGCGCGCTGACTAAGTTCTCGTTAAACTCAACACTGTGCCTTTATCTAAGATTGCACTGGCGTAACTCAGCCGAAAAAGTCACTCTGGTAACAGCGTCAGTTTCTGCCGGCAAGAGGCATAGATTCTCATGAGACCCTGCCGCTGCAGGGGGTCAAGAGAATGTAGGCCTCTTGCAGACCTAATCAGACTGTTGAACGAATGGACCGCGCTGTGGAAGAGACCATGGAAGGGTAATTACTGTAAGCATTTTAGAGGGTAATTACAAAGTTTAAATGCTCGCGACTATTCAGTGTTCAGTTCATTTGAATGCGTTTTATTTTCACAGATGTAGGACTTTTCAGTCTACAGGGTGACACTGACAGTTCATTATCACGTTGTTTATTACGCACTGTGGGTGCCAAAGGGTTGAGCGAGTGTAGGGTCGAAAGAATAAGGCATGGAAAGAATAAGAGGTCGAAAGAGTGAGGGGTCGAAAGAGTAAAGGGGCAAATACTAACACAAAGTTTTGTCCTGAATCGTACTGGATTCCAGCTGTCCCTCTAGTCAACCGCTATCTTCTAATTCGTTTATTTTTAACTTATTTTTCTACCAATAATAATAATAATAATAATAATAATAATAATAATAATAATAATAATAATAATAATAATAATAATAATAATAATGAATGGTTCTTGTATAGCGCAAAATCATTTTGTGGCAAAAACACATTGCCCTAACACACACATTCAAACATGACATTGACGATATGAAACATTACAAATAAATACAACAGGACCACGGATCTACGACTGAGGAAAAGCAAGCTGGAGGAAGTGAGTTTTCAACTGAGCCTTAACTGAGAGAGAGTAGGGAGATTTCGCAGACTTGGCAGGCAGCGAGTTACAAACTGAAGGTGCAATGAAGATAAATGAGCGTTTCTCAACAGTTTTCAAGCTACGTTTAGGAGCCTTCAAAAGTTTCTCACTGGAGGACCGCAGAGAACGTGAAGGCTGGTATGTGCAGAGTGAAGCAGAAGGGTAAGCCGGGAGAGCGGACCCGTACTCAACGTGACGGTATGCCAGAGTTGCCATCTTGTACTGGCAACAAAACTCCACCGGCAACCAGTGGAGTTCTTTAAGCATGGGTGTCTCATGGTCGCGTTTACGTTTCTTCAGAACATAAGCCGAGCAGCGCTGTTCTGAACCCTTTCACGCGGCAACCGACATACCTGTTCCATGGGCAGACCTGAATAGAGGGACAATACCTGAAGGCTCCAAGCTCATCTGGCACTACCCTTGAATTATCATGATCAATCCATCTACTACAACTGGTACATAGTCGTTAGGCAACACCTCCAAAATGTGAGACATTGGACATTGGGGCTAAAAGGGTTAAGTGATGGATTTTTTGTACTACAATGACAATTTCTCTTTTCCGGCATAAAATCTTTTATGGACTTAGTGTCTTTAGCTTTCCTGAAGCGTAATTATTACTGCAGGAAGCATAAATCATCATCGTGAACCCCCGCATTCGCGTGGGCTCATGAGGATCTGTGCCTCTTGCCGACACCACTCAGCTGTATCCACGTTCCTTGCACTGCTGGGGGCTCTTTGGCGTTGAGTGAACAAATATTTCAAAACGCAGTCTGCGAGCGTTGGCAGTGTAAGGGTTAAGAACACAGCTTGATTCACGCCTTACCATTGCCTAGACGTACCTAAGTTCTTTCATTGTACTGATGGGTTATTTATGATGGGCAGGACTGGGGGTGCGGGCATAAATACAGAAAGATTGCACAGAACGCAGCCGGTCAACCTACACGCACGCACGCATACATGTGCAGGGGCGGATCATTTACCTTGAGGGGTGGGGGGAGCGGGTTCCAGGCTTTTGTTTGGGACCTTTAACCTGATACAAAAGGCCTCTCCGACGCTAGAACCTTGCTTCCAGGGGCCGAAATATCGAAGGGGGTGGGGTGGGGGAGGGGTGGCGGGTAGGGATGGGGGGTGGGGGCTGGGAGTGGAGAGAAGGCACGTGCGTGTTAGAGACTCTCACCAAAATATCAAGCATTTTAAAGAATTTTGGTCTGGAGGGGGGGGGGAGGGGTCCGGAACCCCTGTAACCCCCCCCCCCCCGCCCCCGATCCGCCCCTGATGCGTATTCTCTCCCTCTCTCTGATCAGGACAGGTAATGGGGGTGGACACAGCTTTGCAAGGAGGAGAGAGGAGAGGAGTGGGTGGTCTTGCATAAAAACACAACAGACATTTTCAGAAAATAATATTACGGTAATTGCACGGAGATAATCACAGGCTCGGGATGATCGTTGAGTCATTGGTCACCTTCTTACACGGGTAATTGTAAAAATTACGTTAACTACTATAGCCGTGTTGGGAGGTGATCAATGACACAACGATCATCCCGTGCCAGTGGAGATAATCGACTCTTGAACTCAGAGTTAAAAGACAAATCACAAAGAAGACGGATTCGGCAACATGAGTCTTGTCCAGCATTCTAGACCCAACGTCAAATCAGCAAAATACAAAAATGTAGATACTCCCAAATAGGAGGTGCAATCGTGCTCACACTTCCCAAAATGGAGTTGCAGAAGCGTGGTTACACACAATTGGAGAAGTCGTTTTCTTAGGACGTTATGTTCCATCAACAACTGAACCACTGGTATGGGTGATCGACACACCGGCCATTGGTTACCATGCGACTGCACATAAACGAATGTAAACCTAGGTTCACACTAAAGTGACTGAAGTCAGTCAGTCAGCAACTTCTAACGCCAACTGCATGACAAACCGATCAATTATACTAGCTCAAGGGTAGTGCCTGATAAGCTTGGCGCCTGAAAGGCGCCAAGCTAATCAGGCACTTCCCTTGAGTTAAGACTCGTACGCAGTGTTTTGGTAGCCGACCTAGACTATGAAACAAGTCGGGTGAGAGCGGGAAGGAGAAAATCTCTCTCACATGCAATTTGGAGTGGGTACAAGGGTTATTAGCCTACTCTAAATCTGTTTGGCACCTCTCTTAAATGTCTTTATCGACGAGACAGGTAATTTATCACACTCAATAAAAAATACTCGCCATGGTCACAGCCACGGTGGTCAAACTGTTGCACAGCGTTAAATGTGTGTGCGTCGTATTGTTCTGGTACGTGTGTGCCAGTTTACAATCACCTTAAAGCGCCCTGCTCCAGCAAGTAAAAGTTAATTGTTCGGAATATCTCATTAATAAGTGTTCTTAGTATATCGCACAAGACCAACGAATATGTACGGAGCATCGTCACTTCCCTGGTGGGCCCACATGAACCCCTTCTGGCAACTGTGAAACGGCGCAAGCTTGCTTGGTTTGGCCACGTGACCCGACACAACACCTTGTCCAAGACTATCCTCCAAGGCACTCTCGAAGGAAGTCGTCGGCGAGGTCGTCAGAGAAAGAGTTGGGTCGCAAACATAAAAGAATGGACCGAACTCGAGATGCCAGACTTGCTTGCCACCGCCCAAAATAGAACTCAGTGGAGAGCACTGTCTGTTGCTGCTGCCTTTCAGTCCCCCCAACGCCCAGTTCGGGCAAGGGACTGATGATGATGATGAGTATATCGCGCAATAATGCACAAAAGGATAACATAGCCTATGAAGTTTGAGTATCGTTAAATAAAAGGCCTTATGGACACTTTGCATTCATGTTCCAGGGACGGCTGGAACTCTTGGGCGTTGAATTAACGTTGAGTTCATCAATCTGCACCCGCTGGCGGTGAAGGGATTGCACAAAATCTCATCTTAATAGCTTAGAGTAATTTAGACGATGTTAAAAAATTCAAAATGATTCGACTTGGTGGTGGAAGGGATAGATGACTACTGGATCCAAGCCACTGATTCCAAGCCAACACTAAAACGAATGTAGAAATATCAGTTCTGTACAGGCGCTTGTATTCGTGAAATCTTTTACATCAACTGCTTGTGCGGGAGGGGTGTGTGTGTGTGGGGGGGGGGGGGAGGGGGGGGGGGTGGTGGGTGGTTGGTTTGTACATTGCTTAACGTCCCGACAGCACTGTTTGTGGAAAAAAAAAAAAAAAAAAACTACACACAATATTGAATGTATGTCGCCAGCCGGTCTAATACGCTAAATAAACCTAAGACCATTTAGCAACACACATCCAATATCAAGAGCTACAGAAAGCGCAGACAGTAAGGGGAGTATAAAAAAGGAAAATACAGGTGAATGGACCAAGGGTAGACCAGAAATACATGCCCCAGAATAGAGGGGAAAAACTCACCCTGTGGGGCTGACCAGGGTGACTCTGGGAACTAAAAAGTAGTTAACCCCACTCAAGTCCCGCAGGCCAGACCGGGTGTGTGTGTGTGGGGGGGGGGGGGGAGGGGTGGTGGTGGTGCAAAATATACTGTCTCGGACTATTAGCCACCTTCAGCGATGAATGCAGCTTGCTCAGCTGTAGATACATAGAATACGAGCCATTTTTGTCTAGGATCGGCTTTACCTCTGTCTGATGTGAGAGAGTCTTGTTTGCTGGCACATCGTAAACTTGCGTACCGTTGTACATTGACACCCCCCCCCCCTCCCACCCCCCATGTAGCAACACGTCTTCGGGCCCACGACGGCCGCAGTGGACCAGCGCACAGCTGTGCGCGGGCCCACTGCGGCCGTCGTGGACCCAAGACCTTTTGTTTACTGGGTCTTAACGTCGTCTCCCTTCGCAGAATGAACATGGATTTGAATAGCACCTCGCAGCAAGACTCACAGATTCTCATGTGCCCACGGAAACTGCGGGGCTCATCAGTCAGGGCCGGACCTGGGAAAAGTCGATGGGGGGGTTACAGATTCAGTATAAAGCGAAGGCGCGAAGCGCCGAGCCTTCTAGGGGGGTCCGGGGGCATGCCCCCCCGGAATTTTTTTTTTTCAAGGATGCAAAATGGTGCAATCTGGTGCAATCTGAGCCTTTAAAAAGCCATTTGTGATGGTCTGGGGACTTTGAGCTTTTTGAACAATCAAACTGACAAACTCTGGGGTACAAAAAATTATCACCTGCCCCTCCCTTAAAAAAAACACCCACACCCA
>BTPG01000005.1:138589015-138714338 GCA_036245525.1 Semisulcospira habei | reverse complement strand
TAATACTTTGTGAAATAAATTTTAGGCTATGCATTACTTTAATTGTTACCTGTTTTGGTATTTTAATAAGTGGGGCTGTTTTATATCTATGATATTCATTATATGCAGCTAGTATCAGCTCCTACAGCATTACACTCACAGGAAGGAAGTACCGGCTCCATCGCCACGTGCTCATTTGAATCGAATTCGGAATGGGTGAATTTTACCTAGTTCTACTGACTACATTTCTTTTATGAGACAAAATTGGATTTAAAAATGTACCCACCTTCTGAAATGGAGCTTGATGAAAACCAGCATGACAGTCGCCTACTGCCATCAGCATCTGTTTTTTTCAGTTTCGGCATTTTCGAGGAGACAGCAAAAGTGAAGTGTTACCAAAGAAAATAGATCTAGATTTAAACTTCCCCCCACAAACCTTAATGACGTCAGACGTCTTTTCACTGATCTTTCTCGGAAAGACATGCACTGAAGGAAAGCAACTCTTTTGGGTACCTGGTCGATTCAACGGAAATCCATTTCAACGATGTTTTTGGACGATTCAACGATGGTCGTTTCAACGGATGTTCGTTACAACGAATTATCATAATTATCAACTTAGCGTCTTAATTAATCTTTCTAAAAAGTCGTTTTTGGGGGATTAGGGCTGTATCAAGGTGAAGGCGCTGGAAGAGGCTTGTGGCCAGAACAAGAAAATATGGCTGCATTTACTAATTTAGGGTTAGGGGTTGGGTTACTTGGTTGTTTCAACGGGAAAACGTTTTGGACGTTTAAACGGATCCCTTGAAATGGATTTCCGTTGAATTGTCTATAAATAACTCTTTGTGCCTTGGATCAAAAGTGACTAAAAACTGCAATGTTTTAAAAACAATAAAAAAATAATAAAACTTTGGAACTCCCTTTGCATAAAAAAAATTCACTGTTCTTTTTTTTTTTTTTTTTTTTTTAGTTGGGAGGGGGGGTTCCGAAACCCAGGTACCCCCCCCCCCCCTGGGTCCGGCCCTGCATCAGGATCTATGATTCTCGAACGTGGATAGTTGTTGAGAAGTGTGTCCGTTTCGCTCTGATCCTAGATAAGCTGATGATAGCAAACATTGAGAGGACAGGTAATCTCGAACGAATGAGGTATAAAAAAAAATTCCCAAGTCATTTTGACACGTGAAGGTGTTGGATTGATATCTACATTGATTTCGTTCGTCATACACAACATCTCTCTTTTTTTTTTTTTTTTTTTTTTTTTTAGTAAAAAGTTTGTGTTTATTTTTAAAATCATTATGGCATGCATTTGAAGATTACTGCTGTTTTGTCAATGTGACATTTCACTGATCACGCCTGGAAGAATAATGGCAATTTAACCCTGTCCGTAGCTCTTTTTGTCGAGGTGACACCTTGCACAGGAATCGTCTCGACAAAAAGCGATACGGCCAGCCAAAGGCTCAACTCCTTCACTGCCACAGGCGTGGGATGGTGGTTGCGTGTAGTAGTACATAAGTGTTATTTCCTACTACCCGTGTTATTTACGCGATCATCCGACGTCTGTGTTCACTGCCAGTGGACGCAGACTGCGACATCATTGTGAATTCTGCGTCAAAAATCCCCAGGCGTTAAAGGAACATGCTTTCAAAGTGGACTCACCAAGAGGCATAGATCCTCGTGAGCCCTCGCAAATGCGGGGGCTCATGAGGATCTATACCTCTTGCAGGTTTGGGCTATGTTCAGCTTTCCTATTCAGTGAAGGGATAAAAGATTCAATAAACTTTATTAACCTTTACAGAAGCAGCTACAGTTAAGTCAGAGGGCATTATACAGATCTGCACAGTATTATCAAGTGGATTTTTTTTATACATCTTGTTCAGGATTTCAATTTTCTGTCGAAGACAGGACTTTGGCGGATTTGTAGAGTCTAATTCCATTATGTTTACAGTAAAACAGAGGCTTCTAAGATCATTTATCAATGTTCACTTCAAAAAGGCAATTACCCCTACGCGGTGTTGGCAGATTCTCATACTGTAATACCTTTTTGTGAGTACATGGTGAACCGATCGAGGTATGCATAACTTTTTTTCACGCAGAAATTCACGTTCACTCACAGGCAATCGACTACAAGCCCTAACTTTCCTATATGTATGGTTGGTTGTAGTTGGTTGTATATTGCTTAACTCTTTCTACCCCAGACACACACCAGGAAGATAAGGATCGACCATGATAGTTCAAGGGTGTTGCCAGAATAGCTTGGCGCCTATGGGCGCCAAGCTATTCTGGCATCACCCTTGAACTATCATGGTCGATCTGTGTCCTGCACTGCAATGCAGTTTTCAGAGGACAAAGGCAATATTTGGGGATTTCGGTGATGGGGTAGAATGAGTTAACGTACCGACAGCAACAAGACTTTCTCAGGACGAGCCTGCACTGCTTGTGAAAAAAAAAATAACTAAACAGAATATTGAATGTATGTCGCCAGCCGGTCTAAAACGCTAAATAAACCCAAGACCATTTAGCAACACACATCCATATCAAGAGCTACAGGCGAGTAGGGCGAGTTTAAAAAAAAGGTAAATACAGGTAAAAGGACCAAGGGTAGACAGAAACACATGCCCCAGAATAGAGGGGAAAACCCACCCTGTGGGGCTGACCAGGGTGCCCCTGGTATGGGAAAGTTAGGGGCTTGCAGTCGAGCGCCTGTGATTCATCTTACATAATTGACATAGCTTTTTCTTATGTCTTTTTTTTTTTTACAGTCAGTAAATCATGGCTTACATTTACATTAATCCATGTTCATTCAGCTATTAATTTATTAGTATGGTGCTGGCAGATTTTCGGAATCTAATGTTATTTTGTATGTAGCAGCAAACCTAAGCCCTAAGGATACTGACTTTCATTAAAAACGCGAATTTTTCACCATGGCGCTTTTCTTCGTAAATATGCTTTAATCCGGGTTATTTTGACGTCATTTATTAGAAAATGTTATGAAGAGTGTGTTATGGCGTGTGCAAATAGAATGTTTAGTCTTAAAAATCGCACATCGATGACTTATGACGTCATCAGTGACACTACCATCAGAGAATATTGAAAGTGAAATGGAGAGCATCTGAAAGGACACAGCTGAAAGCCAACCAATGTGCAGTGTCACTAGGGTCTGTGTGCATGAAAATCCGGCCCGTTTGGTCTTGACCTACTTTTTGTTTGTCAAAGGCACCTAAATAATCAACATGACCTACAAACATAAAAATCAAAAAGTTCTTTATTTTTAGGTTAGCGGCCATATTTACCTGATCAAATGGATATAAGTGTGTTCTTTATCTCTGTGACAGTCACTGGAGCATAAAAAATGGTTTGAAAGTAATTCACATTAAATCAAATAAGATTTATTAAGAAAATGATGTGCACCGGAAGTTAGTTAGATGTCACTTTAATCGTTGAGGTTTACTGCGTATGCGTATGTGATTTTTGTATCAGAGGCTGTAAGGTCGAACATCACAGACCAGCACGAATGTACACGAACTCTCGACTGTACGCTTACACTACTGCTGTCGGTTTAGCGCGCATTTTTGTGTGTGGAGCAAACCAGTCAACCCTTAGGCTTTGAACTCATTCTACCCCATCACCGAAACCCCCAAATTTTGCCGTTGTTCTCTGAAGACTGCATTGCAGTGGAGGACACAGATCGACCATGACAGTTCAAGGGTGATGCCAGAATAGCTTGAAGTACCCAACGGAGAAAGAAACACGCTTAGAAAAGACGGGTACAACACAATTTATTAATATTTCGGGTAAATACCCTTTGTCAAAATAGACAAACAAACAAAAAGAGAGATTAGTCGCTACTTATCTTTATTGGCAGAAGGAATGTGGCAACTGAAGCTAATTACTGAAGCATATTACACGCTTGGCAGTCACCTTTTTGGTCTGGACAGAATAGCTTGGCGCCACCCTTGAACTAACATGGTCGATCCATATCTGCTGTGGTGTGTCTGGGGTAGAAAGAGTTAAGAGCGTTTCTTAACTCACCCAAGGCGCCCCGCATCAATAGCTGCGAAAGGCTCGTATAGCGTTGCCGGCATCAACGCTATACGACACATCCGCAGCTATTGGTACGGTGCGCCTTGAATAAGTTAATTATTCTTTCACATGGCTAAAAAATAACTGAAGGCAAAAGACAGCGAGTCTATTTTTGTAAATGTTTGTGAAAAGCGCGATCTTCATTGTATTCTAATGAAAATCTTGTTTTTCACAAAAATGGACCGACTGTTTTGTTGCCTTCGCAGGGCAAAATACGGTCAGTGTTACGCTGTTTGCATTATGATTTTTGACAACCGATATTTTCTTTCAGTGGCATGTGGCCAAAATAGAGCCTGACGTCAAAATCAGTAAACTCAAACGAGTTAATTGTAATACCGGTATTCTTCAACAGTTTTCAGTATCCCAACCTCCACCTTTTCTAACCGGTATCGTCTACCGGTCGCTACTTTCCTTAACGGTATTTGCCTTAAAAAATCGGATTACCGGTTAACACGAACACTAAAACTTTACTAGTTAGCCGGTTTCTTTGTGGAATTCACACTGCAGTCTGCACATATTGCAGAGAGCCAGGGCATATTCAGAGTATGTTTCAATTGTAATTTGTGTGCTAGTGTGTGATTTCGGGCCTTTCGGCTCTAGACCAGCACACATCAAGAGAAATGCAAAAACCAATTCCGGCCATGTTTATCGATTTCTGCATAGCTACAGCCATAGCTTTGTGCAGTGAATGGTGCATGTTTCGTTGTGCGTGGTCCAGGTTCCATAATTATCAGAAACGTGGTTATGAGTATGTCACAAGCAATCACATTGTGAGCAGGCAGTGACGTAAATATTGAATAATTTCCAGCGTGAACTGATCCTGCACTAAGCCTACTATTCCCATTATATTAAAACTGAACACGATCCAACTGTAAGAGTAGAGGTAGAGGTTGTGTTGTTTTTTTTTTTTTTTTTTTTTTTTTTTTTTTTGTCGAGACGATTCCTGCAGGAATCACCTCGACAAAAAACCGCTACCGACAGTCAAAGGGTTAACAGAAAACAGAGTCTGGGACCACTGACAGCGAAGGGGTTAGTCCTATTTTCCGATTAATGTGCCTGTGCCTTTAACATACAAACTTGGATTTATTTTTTCTTCTGAAGTCTACATCAGCACATATGGAGCTCGATCAACCATGAGAGTTCGAGGGTGGTGCTGCAATAACTTCAGTGAAGCTCTTCTGACACCAGACTTGAGCTGTCACGGATGATCCTTCTCATTCTGTAGTCGGCGTCAGGGCTGAATGGGTTGAATCGCTTTCGGTTTGATCTAGTATAGTTCGTCTATAGTTCTAGGGCTGACTGAATGGGGCTGCCGGACTGAAAGGGTTAGAATGGACAGGCGGTGATCAAAGCATCCTTTGTTCTCTGTTTGGAAACTTGCGACAAGGAACTGTGAAGAGACATTAACCCTTATCATTCGGAATACACCATTGTGTGAAATAAGTTTGACTGAAATAGTTCAAGGCTAGTGCCAGAATAGCTTGGCGCCTCTAGGCGCCAAGCTATTCTGGCACCACCCTTGAACTAAAGCCATTGGTCTGTATCCTTATCAGTAAGTACTATAATGTAGCTTGCATATGGCAGTGTACACATTTGAAGCTTGTAGCCTCAGTATGATATGGATTAATGTGCCGGGCGTGCGTGTTTCAATAAGCCAGGCCAGCATATAAACATGCATGGATCTGCTTCACACTGCTTGCAATACACAGTGACACAAGCGGGGGATGCCACATGAAATTGGTGTTTGTCTGACATCCAAACCTTGACTTGAGTTTGTCTGAGGCCGGTTTCATACGACTTGAACTCCTTCATTGCCGAAATAGCCAACTGCAAGAGGCGTAGATCCTCATGAGCCCTCGCATTTTGCGGGGGCTCATGAGGATCTATGCCTCTTGCTGACATAAATCTCTGTGTACTCATGTTTCTTAGACGGCTGGGGCTTTAGGGCGGCTTAAAAATGACAAAGATTTAAGACACAGAAATATTTGTTCAACTGGCAGTAAAGGGGGTCAAAATAGTGATTTCAAGTTGAGTATACCTTAGGTTTTTTGTTGTTGACTACCACTGATTTGAAATGGAGTTTACCTTAGGTTTTTTGTTGTTGACTACCACTGATTTGAAATGGAGTTTACCTTAGGTTTTTTGTTGTTGACTACCACTGATTTGAAATTGAGTTTACCTTAGGTTTTATCTGTTGAGTTCACCATTTGTTTCATTGGACTTTGAGTGATTAGAAACTGTTGATAGAAGACAGACGAAACCGCAATATAACACAGTGAGTTAAAATGAAAAAAAAAAAAAAAAAAAAAAAAGTTTTAATGATTTTGTCTGACTTCCACGGAGTTCCATCTGGCAATGGGACAATCTCGGCAAGCAAAAAAAAAAAAAAAAAAAAAAAAAGCATCGACGGTGAAATTCTATATCCAGTACGCAAAGGCGATCGGGCCGAAGTCGGCCGCAATGGGCCCGAGCACGACAGTGCCGACTGACTATGGCCCTATAGCCCTTTGACTGCTGTGAAGCCTCTTGTAGAAGGATTATGCCGTGAATCTACAGACAGAAACTTGCTGTCAAGTATTCATTCGCTCCGCTTGTCTTAGACGTATTTAACTCATTCTACCCCAACACCGAAATCCCCAAATTTTGCCGGTGTCCTCTGAACACAGATCGACCTGTAATCAAGGGTGATGCGAGAATAGCTTGGCCCATAGCGCAAGCTATCTGGCATCACCTGAACTCAGGTCGATCCTTATCTTGCTGTGGTGTGTCTGGGGTAGAATGAGTTAAGCGCAGTCTTGTGTGTACGGGCTACTAGACTGTCTGGTCATTCGTCGTGCCATATAGGGTGGGGGTGGGGTGGGGTGGGGTGGGGCGGAACTCATGTGTGCTGGTCTGTGCTTTTGGACCTTACGCGCTCCAGGCCGTAAGGACCAAAAGCACAGACCAGCACACATGTCATTGTACTACACGTTATCAAATGTCTCTCTGTGTGGCATGACCACTTTCCGCTTGATCATATGAGTTCAGGGCTATTAACGGTCGGAGTACTACGTGTATATCATTGCAGAGGTATGTTTATTCTGAATAAACTGTGACCGCGTTGGCATGAACTCGCGCAGCAAACTGACGCGACAAAAGCAAATATCAAGTTAGACAATGACCTATGTGTGTTTCAGCGGCAAGCTGTGGCCGCCCGCCCCTATACCGAGTTTCAAACGCCGAGGATTATAGACGTAAATGAAAATGTGTTGCAATGTGGCTATGAGGACCTATGAGGATCTATGTTTTGCAAATAGAAAAGTTTATCAGCATTGCAGTCAGTATTCTCAGTTTCTCAATTTCGTCCGTACCTTCGGCCGTCAGTATATGTTTGCGTTGGACTCCATACGTTTGCAGTTATGCTGTGTTGTTTCCTTTGCCAAGTATCGGCCAATGGCATTTTGTTTCCTTGAGCGAGTTTTTTTTTTTTAATGGATGATAAGTACTTCAGCCCTGACGCACTACAGCAGGAGATGGATCGACCATGATAATTTAAGGGTAGTGCCAGATTTGCTTGTCGCCTGTCGGCGCCATACTAATCTGGCACTACATTTAAATTATCATGGTCGATCCATCTCCTGCAACAGGTGCATAGTCGTTAGATGACGCCTCGGCCAAAATTTGGGAAATACGTGCGTCGGGCTGAATGAGTTAACTCAGTTAACCCCACGGCCGCATTTCTCAAACCTGACGATGATAATTCAAGGATAAATCGACGATGATAATTCAAGGGTAGTGCCAGATTAGCTTGGCCCCTTCAGGCGCCAAGCTAATCTGGCACTACCCTTGAATTATCATGGTCAGTTCATCTCCTGCTATAGGGCAATGGGTTTAAATGGGTTAACTCCTTCTTCCATCTGCAAGAGGCATAGAGTCTCATGGGCATCTTCAGCCTCAAGGCCTCATAGATACTCTATGTTTCAGTCTTGCTGGTAGGAATCAGTTCTGTCAAGTTATTTCACGAAGAGTCGTTCAACCAGTTCCTACTCCGTCTGCAAGAAACAGATCCTCATGACATTCCTCAAGAGACATAGATTCGCATGAGGCCCTGCAAATGCAGGGCCTCATGAGAATCTATGCCTCCTTGTTTGTTTGTTTTTCAGTTTTTCTTTTTTTCCTTTTTTTCAGTTCGATCTCCGGCCTCGCTTCTCAGACTGGGTATGCCGTTGGACTTTGAGTGTTGGCGTATGCGGGCAACAGGTGATTCGGGTCTTTGATTGCTAAGCAGTTTGCTGATTACACTCAGGTGCTGGCCTGTACAAACTGACATTTCGTAAATTACCGTTCTTTTATGCGTTGGTCCGGCCTTCACTTCTTGTATCGAGTTGGTCTTTCAGTGCAAAGTTGTTAGGTGTGTCACGTTGCTACGATTTCGCGGCCCCCCACCCTGACCACCACCACCACCCCCCCCCACACACACACACACACCTCCCCTTTTCAGTAGTTCTTACTATGATTCTCCTTTCTTTCCCCTTTACCGTTTTAAACTAACTATGCCTCCACGATGACCGTACAAACCTGTTACATTGATTTCCGGGCATATGCACGTTTCACTCGCGGACAAGTAAGACACCTGACTGTAATATAGCCCCACAAAGGCCGTTAGTATGATATCAGAGTCGCCAGTTCTGTTTTGCTCGAGGACCTGGTGTTTGGAGCTATAAATAGGCTTTACTTCGGCTCTGACGCTAGGTGGAGTTGACTGAGCCGTATACGCTTCAGCGGTAAAACTGACGGACACAAAGTGATGTAATCACACAGTTATGAGTGAAATAATTAACATGACTGAAAACCAGAAGGGCCAGCAGCAATGCTGACCATGCCTTCCGGCACACTGGTTGTCTCCCTCAGTACCGCTGATCAGCGGTAGCGAATCGAGGGAGTCATCCAACCAGTGTCAGTGGCCAACCAGTTTGATCTTACGACCGTTTCGTCAACTTAAAAAAAAAAAAAAATGGACGCTTCACTCACACTCCCAAGCCCCCCACCTTAAAACACCCACCCTGTACATCCTGCCCCGTACAACCCCCGCAAACTGTTACACTGTTATTTATTGTATATAATTCATCACACACACACACACACACACACACACACACACACACACACACACACACACACACACACATACAAACACACACATACACGCACGCATGCACGCGGCACGCACACACGCACGCGCACACACGCATCCGCGCACGCACTCACATCGGTTCACACAAATACAACCTGCAAAGTGTGCACTTGGGTCTCTTAGCTACGAACTCTCCCAGAACGCAAAGGCCATCGGCCCGACGGCCTTTCAGTTGCGCATCACACTCACTCACACACACACACACACACACACACACACACACACACACACACACACACACACACACACACACACACACACACACACACACACACACGCACGCACGCACACACACACACACACAAACACACACACACACAACAAACATCAGTCCTGCAAAACAAAACAACAAACATGCTTTAAAATGACAACCACTGGACGAGTTCGTCCTAAAAAGCGTGTTTCGTTTCTTTCTTGGTTATTTATTTGCATATTTGACAGTCACCTTTCTGGTCTGGGACGCTTTTTTATTGACATTCTGGACACACATGACAGAGAGGGAGAAGGAGAGCGCAGACACAAACAGATGTCACTTGCACAGACATATCCCAATGCGCAAAAGGCCATCGGGCCGACGTCGGCCCGATGGCCTTATGCGCAATTGGAACGGTGAGTGTCAAGCTTGTAAATCAGTGTAAAGCAATAACCAACAACAGAAAGAAAGACGCTTTAACGGACGAGCGCAAAACAACAAACTGTTTTGGTCGGTTGTTTCGTGCTCATCAAACTCAAAGCGTGTTTTTTCTTATTTGGTTGTGTTGTGCTCGTCAGTCAAAGCGTGTTCTTTTCTTTGTTGATTAATGATTATTTATTTGTATAGCTGGTGCCAGAGGGTTTTTCTTTTATTTTTTATTTTTATTTTTTTTTAGGGATAAAGGGTTCGGCTTGTTTGTTGGCGGCTTTGAGTGATTTCTCTTGGTATGCTAATATATTGCGCAATGGCCGCTTTTGACGTACATGCAGTTACTGAAGTCAGTCCGCTGGATGCCGTGTAATGGGCCACTGCAGCATTTCCCTGTCTATTCAAAGGGCATCTGTTTGAACTATCTGTTTAACCATAAACAGAACTTCGTCGATCCGCTACGTGTGCATACCGGTAATTGATAAGGAGGTAACCAGTGTGATCTGTATACAGTGCCGTATACCTGGTTGGGCATGGCAACGATCGGAACAACAAACTCTCTACAGACAACCGAAAATGAATCTGGTACTGCGGAGAGCTTTCAAATGTCCAGGGCGGTCACGTACACAGACTTTCAAGGCAGACAAAATTCGATGTCCTGAAAAGAAATTAAAAAGACGGTGCAGCCGGGTGCCGTGTGGGTCGTACCAAAATTCTGGCCATTGCCTGGTGGGTGAAGAATCAGTTTATCAGCGATCGCGGGTTCAAATACCCCTTTATCTCCTCTCCCCCCCCCCCCCCCCCCTCCCTACCCCCTCCCACCCCACCCTTAAAAAAATACAAACATCCGGCAAGTTCAGTTTGCGTGTGTGTGTTTGTTTTTGTTGTTTGTTTCTTTGTTTGTTTATTTGTTTGTTTATTTGTTTGTTTAATATATCACTGACATGGACAAATACCGTCACGTGACACAAGAGTGTGTTTATCCGGCAGAGGCATCACTCAACCTGGGGATTCGTCTATCGGTACCATTGACAAATACTTCAGTGAACTAATCACCCTTGGGAAAGAAAGATATGCTGATGATTGCAGACTGTATCATGTTAATATGCCTATTAGACTACCCAGTGGCGTAGGAACACATCAGTGTTTGACTGGAAAGGAGGGGGGGAGGGGCGCACAGCGTGCCCGACATGTTACTTTCCTTCCTCAAAGAAATTTAACGATTTCTACGTCATTTCTACCGTATAAGTCAATTGTCCCACTGATCTGGCAGGAGTAATTTTCAGACTGATCAGTCTCTATGAGTGCAATTTTTAACCGTTTTCTCAGAATGATTGAAGTTTTCTCAAGTCGTTCTCGGCCTCGTTGCAAACACCAGCAAATCAGTTGAAAGAATAACTCGTGTCTGTCGAGGCGGCTTTTTTCAGTCATCGAGCAGATCGAGCTTTTCGCGCAACTCACCAAGTGACCACTATAACCCATACACTGCTATGTGACATCAAAAGACAGGTTTCTTTTTCGTAAGTTAATGACGGTGTTTGGCCTCCAGTGTGAACCAAACTTTAGTGACGCCTAATGCTAATGGTTTCAGTAAACAAGAAAGGGAGAGCCTTTCAGAACTGACTGACAACATGTCGTGATATGTGCCAGTGGGTGATTTAGGACCTTACGGCTCGGTGCAGTAATGTACGAAATCAGCACAGACTAGCACCCATATTATTATCACAGCCAAGCGCGCACATATTGATTAAAAGCCACTACCGCGGTGCAATATGTAAAATGTGCAAATGGACAAAGTCTTTGACTCCGGCTTCTTCATTGACTATTAAGGGCAAACCCAGTCCGCAAAGGCCATCGGGCCGGTGTTGGCCGCCGTTGGCCCGCACACGGCCGTGCGCGGGCTGACGTCGGCCCGATGGCCTTTTGCGCACGACTAAGCATTCTTCTACCCAAATTCATATTTTGTCTTTCCTTCAGGACATCCTGGAGCGTCTGCTGGTGCTTGCTGACGAATATCAGGCGGATCACGTGCTTGAAAAGTGTCAGCAGTACGCCATCAGCACTCAGATCGACAGCAGGGGCTGGCTGCCTACAGACACGGTTCTCTTGTATCTCCTGATGTGCGAAAAGCATCATCTCCACGATCGGCTTGAGATGCTGTTGCATATGGCCGCTGATCATGGAGTTCGCGAGCTTGAAAGAAGCGCTAATAATGCCAAGTTGTCAGAGTCGATAAGAAGCCAGCTAGTTAGGACCCGCTGTCTTTTGCTAGAAGAAGAGCACGACACAAGACACGCTGCGATTAAAAAAAAAAACAGAAAGGAAAGTAATGAGGAAGAGAATCAGAAATGTTCGACGTTCCCGCCTCATGTTGGGCTGTGCTATCTGACAAGTGTTTCCCCTCCTGCTACCCCTGCATCCACGGCAATTTTGACTGTCCACCCAGTTCAGAGGGATACAACGGACGTTGCCAAGATAGCAAATGCGTACGTTCATAATAAGAAAAGTTCTTACTGCAAGAAATGCATGCTACCAATTCTCAAAAATAGTTGAGCTGATTTCAAGGCCGCGTAGAGGTCTTGGCCTACTGTTGGAAGATTTCCAACACTGTCATGACTGTGCTCTATTAGTCAGTCAGATGCGCAAGTGATCGACGCCGGTTGACGAATCGTCTGCGAGTGTTAGCCCCGAAACTCTGTCATTAATCTAATAAGTTTCAAAGGGATTAGGGGCATAATCCAATGCGCAAAAGGCCATCGGGCCGACGTCGGCCGACGACGGCCCGATGGCCTTTTGTGCATTGGGAAGGTGTGAGTAATTTTACATGGTTCAATGTCGAATGCATTTCGCTTGTGCGTTGTCCACGGGCGGCCTAGAGAACTTTACACTGGTTACCCGGCCTCTGGAGCCGTTAGGACCTGGCGGCCGGCAAGATGGATCGTGGGAGGTAGCCAGTGTTTAAAAGGTATATCTAGCCGGGCGGGGTTTGTGGGATTAATCGCACAGAATATTTTTTTAATTCGCCGGGTGAACCGCCAACAATTTCACCAACAGCAACAAGAAGAAGCAACTTAGCTGCAAACAAACATTTGGCTGGATCATGACAATTAATACTAAATGAAATACATACTCGTACGTGCACCTCAGTTTCAGATTCATCAACAAATGCATTGAGAACTGCTGGGTTGAATCTCAAGTCAATGTCTCATGATTGAGTTAAACTGTAAGTGTAAAATACTACATAAACGCAGAAAACAGTCAAAACAGTACTCGAAGTCCGAATGGCATAAAACAAGCTGTTTATAGTATATGGTAACAAAAGTACAGCCGATTACTGCCCTCATCAGTGCAGTGAAGATGCACTGAACAAGATATGAACAAGAAGAAAACACAGAGCACAAAAATGGCAGCTCTGCCGTTGGAGAAGTCAAATTTGTGAGTGCTCTACAAGTACTGTAGTTTATGACACAGTGAACACAGTTGCCGCCCTCATCGTCCCCCCCCCCCCCCCCCAACTCCACCCCATGAGACATCGATTTTGTCTACCATAGCTGACTTCACTTGCGTCAATAGTTCAGTCTTTCGGCAGTCGGAACATAAATGCTGTGGAATCAGTCGACGTACATGGTGTTGACGTATGAGGTTCGCCATACACAGATTCGTCCTAAACCGGCGTTGATCTGGTCACTCTGAACTAGGTAGCTGTCCAGGTATTGCGCGGAAAGGTCCAGTCCCCCAGTAGCAAAACGTCATCGGGCCCACGACGGCCGCAGTGGGCCCGCGCCCACTGCGGCCGTCGTGGGCCCGATGACCTTTGCTTACCGGGTCTGCACCCAATACATTCACTACTTTAAACTTCTTGAAAATGCTCAGAAAAAAAGATTTTGTATATGAACTGAATCGGCGCACAACGGCAGGTCAGAAGCAAAATGTCAAGAAGCACAGCTGCTCCGTGTTGGTACGCGCAACGCGGGACTCTTCAGTGCTCGCAATAACTGTGATAAAACTGTGCAACTTTCAGCCTGCAAATTTTTCTCACTGAGCCGCGAAGAATAGGCAATAGAATATTTATTTATTATTGACAGTCATTTTCCTTTGCGTGGTTTTTTTTTTTTTTTTTTTTTTTTTTTTTTTTTTGGGGGGGGGGGGGGGGGGGGGGGGGGGGGGGGGGTGGGGGGGTGGTATTTTTTTTCTCTTCAGTAGGACCGCGAAGACAACATTTACGCGGATTGTGCGACCAGAAGTTGGAACAACGATAACCTTTTCGGCGCTCCAGTGCTTAAAAATAAAATCAGAAACCACGCCTGTTCATAAGAAAATACTACAGCCATACAAACAAAAACCACGGGAAAATACGGTCTCAAAAAGACCCCAGAGCCATTTTCGTGGAGACACTTATCATGCGTGTGGTGTACTAATAGACTGAGGTGCGAGAAAACCGACTAACCATTCGCGCGGCGCGAAGTTTCACAGACACGGGTCTTCGATTGAGGTGATGTGCGTATTCGACTTTTGAAACGGCATCATTAATTAAATGACCATGCTATATAAACAGATCTAAATATTTCAACTTGGTCGTACACAAGGAAAAAAAACTCAGTTTCACAAACAGCTGCAACCAATCGTGTTCAGCAAGAGGCATAGATTCACATGAACCCCTGCGACTGCAGGGGCTCATGTGAATCTATGTCTCTTGCAGATGGCGAGAACTGAATGATGACTGAACTACTTAACCTCAATGTTGCTGCGCATTAGACCCTCTGCGTTTGGATTCTTTGCGTTGGAAGTTAGGCTTTGATGTCGGCGTATGTTTTTCCTCAGCCTGTTACGTCCGAAAGAGTAAAGGATTTATTAAGCCATTAGTTTGGTCTTTGTAATACATTTTATATACTTTACTGTTTTTCCGGAAAATTTACAAAATGTGCTGGAGTGAAGATATCATAGGTTGCCAACTCGATTCAGTCTCGGCAGGGGGAAAATTAACGCAGTGTTGTTGTTGTTGTTTGGTTTTTGTTTAATTTTGTTTGTTTTTTGTGTTTGTTTGTTTGTCCCGCCTTTTTGCTTGTTTTTTGTTGTTTGTTTGGTTTTGTGTGTGTGTGTGTGTGTGTGTGTGTGTGTGTGTGTGTGTGTGTGTGTGTGTGTGTGTGTGTATGTGGGGAGGGGGGGGAGGGTGGAGGGGGGGGGGTTTGGGAGGCACATTTTTGTTTTTGTTTTTGGGTTGTTAGGGTTTTTTGCTTGTTGGGGCTTTTTGGCTTTGTTTGTTCTGGGGGTTTCTTGTGTGTGCGAGGTTCGCTCGCGCTTGTGTTTGTTTGTTTGTTTGTTGTTGTTTGTTTGTTTTTTTGTTTGTTTGTTTTTTGGTTGTTGTTTTTTTGTGTGTTTTCTGTGTGGTGTGTGTGGGGGGGGGGGTATTGTTTTTGTTGTTTTTCCTTTGTTTTCTTATGGGGGGGGGGGGGGGAGTCTTCGCAAAGAACTTTACACACGAGAAACGCTACCACACGTTAAACTGATCCGCTGAAATGCTTAAATCTTATCCAAAAGTATAAATGAACATCGAGTTCTGCCGCGATTGTAAGTAGTCCAGCTGACTAATCCACTCCAGAAAAGCTTCCAACAAACTGAAAAGCAGTTATACATTATTTGACCTTCTCCCATTGCATCCCATTTTCATGAGTTTGCCTGTAGTGGTATCTTCGTCGGTGGGACACTGAAGTCTTGTGCAGGGACTTTCCCCTAGAAGTTCTCTTATTCTCCGCCAGCAAGGGGCATAGATTTTCATGAGCCCCTGCATCTGCAGGGGCTCATGAAAATCTATGCCCCTTGCTGGCAATGATCGTCCTCAGCGCAGTTCACACCAGTCCCGGCTAGCAGGATTGAGTTGTCGTTGATCTGCAGGTCACTCTACGATTGTGGGGGCCGCCCAGTAATGATCATGGACTGACCCTTAACTGCTGCCGTCTCAGTGTGTGAGCCATGCAAGACAAAAAGAGCATCCTGTCTCAGTCTAGTTTGACTGGAGCCCTAGTTATTGTGGTTTTGCCCCACGCCGGGATTCCGGCCCCCGAGCCTAAACCTGCAGTCGACTGATGGACCGACGACCCGACCCTCCACCCTCTAGTCCCTCCCCGCATGCACACCGGCCCTCTCCCTCCCCACATGCACCAGCGGGTGCACACTTCACCTGTACATGATTCTGACCGGCCCATAGCATGGTGCAGCGTCCCTAACGTGTCAGGTCATAGGTTTATTCAGTTTTGCATTCAGTTTTATACCGGCTGGCGACATACATTCAATATTCCGGTTATTCTTTTCACAAGCTAGGACAGGCACGTTCTGAGCATGTCAGTCTTGTTGCTGTCAGAACATAGAGTCCGTAATGTGCATCCAACCAACCGCAGGGACGGATCAGTTAACGGCCTCTGTCTTCAGGACTTCGAATTCTCAAAATCAATCAGCGACATAGCGGAAATCTAAAAACAGTTTTTACAACTGATTTATACTGACTTACTCACACTGAATTAAATTGAACTTTATCTTTCTTTTTTTTCAAATTCCACTTCAATGCTTGCCTTTCTTGGACTGATGTGACTAAGACCGTCTTTGACGAAAATCGATTTATTTCATGAACTTCAATTCTGTCCAATAGCGACCAGCGTCACCATTATGTATGTGTTGGTCTGTGATTTTGGACATTACAACCATAGGCCGTGAGGTCCAAAATCATAGACCAGCACACATAGATGTGATAAAAATCTCGATCCGCCGCGAGAGGTAAATCAGAGTTCACTTTATTAAAACTTTCTATGCAGCAGTACGTGAACATATGAAAAGGCAACGGAAAAGCTGCACTGGCTCCGATACGAGGGCATTGTGTGTGAAGAAAAGGCTTTTCGACTGCCTACACACACACTGTCAAAGCCTCTCCCGAGTCTGTACTGAAGATATATCGATCCTCGTACATCGGTCGAAGCCTCCTTGAGCAGGTAAAAAGCAAGAGAAGACCTGCACTGGCTCCGATACCCGGCATCGAGTGTGTGAAGAAATGGCTTTTCTGCTACAGGCATGCCGACAACAGAGTCTGTAAGAGCCTGATATTCATGCCCCCCCCCCCCCCCTTTCTGGAATACATCGTCAAAGCATTTCTACCATTGCAAGAGGCATAGATCCTCATACCCCCCCCCCCCCCCCCCTCCCCGCAACTGCGGGGCCTCGCGAGGATATGTCGTTTGCAAACTAAATGCAGGACTGATTCGATCACACCGTTCACTGAACTAAACCGCTACCTTATTTCCCTCGTTGACTTTGAATCAAGTTAGTTTTACTTAACCCGCATCATACCGAGGCTAAAAGCTTCAAATATGTACACTGCCATATGCACAGCTACATTATATAGTAGTACTTACAGATAAGGATATAGACCAGTGGCTTTAGTTCAAGAGTGGTGCCAGAATAGCTTGGCGCCTAGAGGCGCCAAGCTATTCTGGCACTACCCTTGAACTATTTTAGTCAGACTTATTTCACACACTGGTGTATTCCGAATGATAAGGGTTAAGATGTTCCTGGCTGTGCGCGCTCATGAGGTTCTGCTGTCTCTGCAATGGAAAAGCTGTTATTGCTTTAACCCATTAGCCCCGACGCCCTACAAGAAGAGATGGATTGACCGTGATAATTCAAGGGTAGTGCCAGACTAGCTTGGCGCCTACAGGCGCCAAGCTAGTCTGGCACTACCCTTGAATTATCACGGTCAAACCATCTTCTGCAACTAGTACATAGTCGTTAGGTAACACCTCCAAAAGTTGGGAAGTGCGGCCGTGGGGTTAAAAGGGTTAATGCTGCTGTTGTTTGCATGTGCCTTGCTCTTTTCGGGCAGGCATCAGGAGTTCAGTGCATGGTGTTTGACAGAGTCCTCGCGCACAGCGCATTAAATCGGTAACACCGTGTTGCAGAAAGGTTCGACAAGGTCAGTGCTTCCCTCGATTAAAACCAATAGATCAGTATAATTGTGTATGCCAAGTCTGTGATATCGGGCCTTGTGGCATAGAACCTATATAAGCACTGTGTACTGGTCTGTGATTTAGGACCTTATGGCATACATACGTAAGGTCTAACTCACCGGCATGTCAGTCGAGTTTTGCCACCCACAGCCAAGTGTGATCGATTGATAGCTCAGAATTTGGGATACAGTGTGATAGCTCTCGGTTGCGACTCCTTCGCTGCCGACAAAAAGTGACTGAACACGACGCAAACTGCAAGAGACATAGATCCTCATGAGCCCCCGCTGTCGCGGGGGGACATGAGAATCTATGTCTCTTGCTGACACCACTTAAGTGTATTAATGTTCCTTTCACGGCTGGGTCTCTTCGGCGTTGACTTAATTTCAGAAACACAATCAGCGTCCACTGCCTCTGATGGCAACGAAAGGGTTTTAATTTTTTTTTGCATACATACCGACTATAATTTTACACTGAAGTTACTGGTGATGCATCGACTGAGAGGGCTCGGGTGCCAGTGTGTTCAGTCATTACCTGGAAGCACAAAAGTGAAAGATCAAGCACTACCCATCTGCTTTCAAAGTCGATCCACCTCACTCCCAGTGAGCACAGCTGGCCGGGTCTTCGGGCCGACGTCGGCCCCATTGCCCTTTGCTTACTGGATAACGTAGTTGGCACTGGATGTGGAAGATACTGTATAAGCCCTATCTCAGAAGTACAGTTTGAAAGGCTTACATTGCTCACAAAAGACCATTCAGTCGGCAGGTAGCCTAGTTCGGTCCATGGAACAGCCATGTCGTTTGATTAGGTGACTGCTTTATCCGAGGAACGTGCTCACAACAAGTTCAAAGCCGGCATGGCCAGCCAGTGGCAATTTCAATCGCACTGCCCTTGTCGGAACTTGAAAAGTATTGTGAATATTACACCTGCGGCAGAACTAATATGCAAACCTGTGGGGTTTTTTTTTGGTGCTAACTACCTGCATGACTGTCTTTGAGCAAACAAGTTGTACCTTTTCTAGGCGGCTGTAACTTGATGCTGCTTTCTTTGTTAACCCTTTTAGCCCGGGATCCCTACAGCAGGAATGGCTTGACCATGATAATTCAAGGGTAATGCCAGATTAGCTTGGCGCCTTCAGGCGCCAAGCTAATCTGGCACTACCCTTGAATTATCATGGCCGAGCCATCTTCTGCAACACAGTCGTTAGGCAACACCTCAAAAATGTGAGAAATGGGACCTTGGAGCTAAATGGGTTAAACTCGCTGTGTAATGATTTAAACCGGTTCTCAATGTTGTCTTGTCTCCCATTTAGCCCCAGCGCCCTACAGCAGGAGACGGACTGACCATGATAATTCAAGGGTAGTACCAGATTAGTTTATAATTGGCGCCTGAAATCGCCAAGCTAATCTGGCACTACCCTTGAATTATCATGGTCAATACATCTCTTGCAACTGGTACATGGTCGTTAGGTGACACCGTCAAAATTTGGGTTAAATCGGTTCTCAATGCTGTCTTGCTTAGACTAAGACTTTCCCGCAAAAAAAAAAAAAATCTGTAAGAAGGCACAGGCAACAAATGTGTTTACTGCCCTGACGCCCATGCGAGGGGGAACTCCGGCTCTTGCATTACAAAGGAGAAGATAAGAGCAGAAGTCAGTCTTTCACTCAAGGCGTGTGCTATCAGGAAAGTCTCTCATTTCACGACGCATACAAC
Source organism: Semisulcospira habei (assembly GCA_036245525.1). Lineage (NCBI taxonomy): Eukaryota > Metazoa > Mollusca > Gastropoda > Semisulcospiridae > Semisulcospira > Semisulcospira habei. The sequence goes on along the minus strand of BTPG01000005.1, from coordinate 138,694,786 downwards.
GAGCAACACTTACTGACTGGAGAAGGTCTAGTTTAACGAACGAACGAAAGACTGACTGACTGATCTGACCTGACTAACTGGCCAGACCCAGGCTAGACGGACGAACGAACTTGAATGAACAAACTTGAATGAACAAATGTTTATGATAATGAACAAATGTTTATGATAAGTGTGTGTTTATGTGTGTGTGTGTGTGTGTGTGTGTGTGTGTTCTTCATTGCACATGGCTCAAAAGCAGTAGAAACGGAATGCATGCTATACACATGGGTGACAGTACGAAAAATTGAAAAGACTGACGACAATGGTTCATGGCAGGGCCAGCAAGAGGCATAAATTCTCATGAGCCCCTGCGTATGCAGGGGCTCATGAGAATTTATGCCTCTTGCAGATGAAACAGGCTGGCTGAAGGGACGTTCTGTCTGAAACAAAACAGCTGAAATTAAGCTTTTTGTCTTGGATTCTGAAAAAAGCGGAATCAAACTCTAGGACTGAAGGACTTTCACGCACGCATATATTGTTTCATCCTCTTTTCCAAAGTCATTATGGATCACTGAACACAAATGCTGCATTCCATCGAAGACCTTGCATATTATATGCATACCGTCCTTTTGATTTCATTGAAATTGTTCAAATGCCAACGCATTCACGAACACACATCTGCGATATGACAAGATTAATTTTTAGCGCCTTCACTGCCAAGAACAATCGCACACCACCCAACTGTAAGAGGTATAGATCCTCATCAGCCCCCACAGCTAGGTGGGCTCATGAGGATATATGCTTCTTGCGGACATTACTTGAATCCATGTACCTGGGGCGGCTGGGGCTCTCTGGCTTTGAATTAAGAAAGATTGCAGAAGGCAACCTATGTTAACTGGCCGTGAAGAGGTTAACACGGTTACTGCCAGAAACAACACCCAAATGCAAGAGGCTTGGATCCTCATGGATCTAAGCCTCCTGCCCACGTCCTTCATAACCAAGTGCCTAACGTCTGATAAAGCAGTTCACGACGTTTCATAGAAGCAAACAAATATTCTGTAGCAAACGAATCCCTCTTTATTACAATAAAACACCCTCACACAGATCAGCAAATGTTTTTTTACAATGAAGAAGTGTGCATTAGTATGAATAATGCCTCCTCCAATAAAACAAATCTTCACTTTTCCAATGTATATTTCTGATAAAGTAGTTACAATGTGTTTTGAAAGAAGAAATCCCAAAACCCTGACATAAAAACATGTCACTGAATAAGTAGAAATGTATGTAAGTCATGAATTTGTAAGGAACAGCTACAGCATGCTCCAGACAAAACTACAACATGTATTATTAATCCATATCATACTGAGGCTAAAAGTTTCAAATTTGTACACTGCCATATGCAAGCTACATTATAGTACTTACAGATAAGGATTCAGTCAGGGGCTTTAGTTCAAGGGTGGTGCCAGAATAGCTTGGCGCCTAGAAGTGCCAAGCTTTTCTGGCACTACCCTTGAACTATTTTAGTCAAACTTATTTCACACACCGAATGATAAGGGTTAAGGTACAAAAGTGTGTTGGTCTGTGACTTCAGACCTCACGGCACTATGCCCCAAGATTCAAAATCACAGACCAGCACACATGTAAACAGAACAGTAACAGAACTCACATTGGGTGCAACCTACTGCAACCTATCAACATTCAGTAAACTAACCCACAGTAAATAAAAATTTTTTTTAAAAAGCACAACTGTTAAATTTTGCTGAATAACTACCTTGCACAGCAGCTTGAAAACCTTGTCAGATAATAAAACAAAAAAAAACATAAACACATTTTTGAAGCGATACAAAAACATAAGAACCAAACTTATAAGCTAAGGGCATTTTCCAACGAAAATATACCTCACTGCATACGCATCTCCCATAATATGGTTGAAAAATCTACCAACAAAGTTCACTGGTACATGTATGTATCGCAAGATCGAGACAATAAACCAAGGGACAATGAACGTGCATACAGCTATTCCTGGTGTACATACACACATTCACTATCCACTCATGATACAACCCCACTCAATATCTAGCAAGTCAACATACAACGATACAAACTGACAGTACCAAAATGACAGCATGACAGAAAGTGTAGCAGTTATGCTACCTTACAAACCCTCATTAACTCATTACATCACGAGGCTGAATTTTGTAAAATATGCTTATTGTATTATAAAGGCTTCATTACAAATTAGGAGATGGAGCAGCCATTTTAGTTCAAGGGCGGTGCCAGAATAGCTTGGCGCGTCAGGCGCCAAGATATTTTGGCACCACCCTTTAACTATCACAGTCAAACTTATTTTTTGCAATATTGTATCAGGATGAAAAGGGTTAATCGGTTCTTTGCATTCGATGAGTCAGAAAAAAATATGAAAAAATGCTATGTGTGAGAACTGGAGGTTCCTCAGGTCGAATTTACCAAAAGTTGTATTACTTCATTCAATCTTGAACGAACACTGGGAAAGAGGGACTGACCTTAATTATTCAAGGGAAGCGCCATCCTGTTCAAACAGGGCCATCACTCCTTCACCATACGTCTTGTAAATAAAGCTTTTAGGGTTGTGTCTCTTTCCCTCATGTCCTTCACTTACAAAGCTTTTCATAATCCACAACAGTTTTATTTCTATTAAAAATAATTGTCAAATGACAATCAACCTTTGTCATCTCATGTTATAGCCTAATACAAACTTTGATTTTCAACCAGTATTTTAACCAGTTCAGGCAGTTTGCACAACTGTCACGTGTATTTTTGAGAGACCGTTCAACATGCAGGCATCTGCTGGCAGAGTACTGTCACCCTCAATGGCAGTTTCTTCTTTTCATAGTCCCTGCAAAGTTGCCTCAGGAAAATGTGAACCAAGGTCACAATGTAAACATGGAAGAGGTGAAAATTCACACAGCTTAAGGTTAACCCATTTAACCCTAACGTCCTACAGCAGGTGATGGATCAACCATGATAATTCACAGATAGTGCCAGATTAGCTTGGCACCAAGCTAATCTGGCACTACCCTTGAATTATCATGGTCAATCCATCTTCTGGAACTGGTACATAGTCATTAGATGACACCTTGAAAATTCCAAAAATCGAAGTCTGTAACCAGGCTGTCACATGTGGTGACAAACGCTGCTTATTTGACAATTATTTCTGCACAGAAATCATACAACTGCTCCTGGTGTCAAAAAGCAATGTCACTGCTGACTGAACTGTATTTCACAACATTCTTACAGTAACAAAATGGGGCGGAACACAAGCCAACAGCTTTTATTACAGAATGACAGGGCCCACAACCCAGGTGTGCTGGCCCTGTTTAAACAGAAATGGGAATTTTTAGCGCCTGATAGCTCGACACCTGGAAGACAATCAGCCAGTCAGGCACACTGTAATCAAGTATCAAGGCCAATCGACCTTCTATCTCCCAATACATGAAACCGAGGAAGCCTCACAGAACTTGTGAAACTGGCCATAGTGTTGAAAATTTCAGAATTCAAAGCTTACACACAACCAGTGCCCAGGAGAAGACAAATGAAAGACACACTGCGAAAGCTCGCAACAGAAGGAAAGATACGAGAATTTTTTTTCAAATGAGACATACTCCACATGCATTATCTTGACAGGGCACAAACCATGTACATAAGCAGACATGGGTACAATAGTGATACGTGACTGAAAGACAGAGTAAAAATAAATGTCAGAAATAAAACTCTGTGTGTGCATATGTGTGTGTGAAGCTGTAAAGTTGGTGGTTATTCTATCAGAGACTTTTTTCATGCATCTATGTACTTACGTAATGTGCATTATCAAATGAATGTCTTTTATGCAAGTATGCATCATAAGGATAAACATGAAGCTTTATGATATGCATACAAAGTATAAAGCTATTTATTTCTGAACATGACCACAAACAATGTGTGTGTGTGTGTGTTTGTGTTTATGTGTGGGCACGTGCCTTTGCGTGTGTACACTAATGCATCTGCAAGCGCATGAGTGTGCATGTAAAGAAATATGGGACTAGTAATCTGGAGTTCATCCCCAAAAATGCCACTATACTCAAGCAGCATATCAGATTTGCTCAACACGTATTTTGATGGGCAGGGGACGAGCCTCCACTCTGGCCTGTGGGTGTAGCAACTTGAATCCATCCTTCTCTCCCATACTTCGCAAATACTCCAGGTCTCCGTTGATGCTCAGGTGCTAAAAAAACAAAAAAAACAACAACAGCAAAATGAACAAATTAGCAGAAAGAATTAAATTATGATGCCTGCTCTGAAAACAATTTGATATATTTCATCAGTTATAGCAACATGTGAACGGTAGATCTATTTAGCAAAGGTTTGTAAACATAATGACATTTCATGCATTTCCTGACCTCTTGTGACCCTTGAGTGGGGTCGCCCAATTTAGTATGGAAAGGAAGATCTTATCATATGATATCTGTATGCCAAGGTTGGCTCTGCAGTTGATTATAGGATTTGAGAAGACAATTTTTGCTAAAAATATGCAATTGTTGACTTATTTCTTGACCCACTCTGACCTTGACCTATGAGTGAGGTTACTCAAATTGGTATGTTTACAAAGGCTTTGCCACAAGGTATCTTGGGCCAAGTTTGAAGTCTGTGTCTGAAATGTCTTTGAGAAAATGCCAACATTTAAGTTTTTCATAGACGATGAACGACAGACAACGCACAGATGACTCGGGCCCTGCATGCTCATTACTGCTATTGCATGTGAGCCCAAAAATTCATTTTTCTTTAAAAGGTATTTTTTCGAAAAATACTTACCGATGACATGACTACCAGGAGTGTCCACTCCTTGCTCAATTCTAGCCTAAGAACCCGTTGTGTAAACACAACCCGGGAGGCACTCGGGGAACCCCCAGAGGGACCGAGAGTTGTCTCCCGCTCCTACCCACCAGCCCTATTCACCTGTGAACTCCAGTCACGAAATTAGGCTCACCAGCGGCAAGCGGGGCAGGTGGGAGGGTCCTTTGAGTCATGTCATCGGTAAGTATTTTTCGAAAAAATACCTTTTAAAGAAAAATGAATTTGTTTCTTCAAAAACATTACCGATGACATGACTACCAGGAGAATGCCGAACAGGAGGAGGGTGCCGCACCCCCAGATGGTTTTCTCTAGGCTCATGGCCCCCTCCTCTCTTCCGACACTCTGCACTCCCTAATAGGTGCATACCTACGGCGCCTGTGGCGCCGGGAGGGAGTGTTGTGCCGCCGTGACGTCCCCCACCAAGGCGAGGTTGTCTCGCTGCCCTGCCAGATCCCGTAGATAGAAGCGGGCGAAAGTAGATTCTGATCGCCAGCCCACCGCAGCCACGATGTCCTTGACAGCGCAGTTCCTGTCGAAGGCTACGCTCGTGGCCATGGCCCGTACTTCGTGCGCCCGAATCTTTAGGCTCTTCGCTCCCTGAGGGGAGAGATCGACATATGCTGAGCGAATCACCCAGCGAAGCCAGGAAGAGACTGTCTGTGCCGTAATGTCGTTTCTTCCTGTTTTTAAAGGAAGGAAGAGGCGAGAGCGTCCCCTCCGGACGGCTCTGGTTCGTCGCAAGTACACTCTGAGGGCTCGTACAGGATCTTGTTGCCTGGTCTCACTGGGGAAGTCTTTCCCGCGTAACGGTCGTAAGGTGATAACCTGTGGCGCCGTCAGTGGAGACCTAGTCTTGGCAATGAAGGCAGGGTCGGTCACCAGTTGGACCGAGTGGTCAGCTCGAAATTGCAGGCATGTAGGCCGGACTGATAGAGCGTGTATCTCACTTACTCGTGCCGCGGTGGCAAGCGCCAGCAGGAAGCAGGTCTTCCGCGTCACATCCGCAAGCCTGGCCAACGGTAGTGGTTCGAAACGTGGTGAGTTTAGCCAGGTAAGAACCCATGGTAAATCCCAGCGGGGAAGAAGAGAGCGAGAGGCAGGCCTTTGTAGTCCGAAGTGTGACATAAGATCTGCCAGGTCCTTACACGCGCCGGGGTCCGCGCGGCCGAGGTGCCGGTAGGTGTCGGCAATCATCGAGAGATATCCCCGAATGGTAATAGGGGCCAGTCCTTGGTCTTCGAAGAGCCAGAGGAAGAAGTCCGCAAGTTGGGGGTTTGTCAGTTCGGTGGGGGAGAGACGACGGTCGCTGCACCAGGTCCAGAGTACCCTCCATTTCCCCTCATAGATACGTCTAGTCGAGGGCTTGCGAGCTGTAGCGATCGCTTCCACTGCAGCACCCGAGAAACCTCTAGCTGAGAGGGCTTGCCGCACAACCTCCAGGCGTGTAGCAGTAAGCGTTCCGGACAGGGGTGGAACAGCGCCTGGCGTGGCTGCTTGAGCATAGTGCGGGGCGTGGGGAGCAGTAGCGGAGGGTGCGTGGCGAGGCTGATCAGGTCGGTGGACCAGGAACGAGTCCAAGCGAACGGGGCGACCAGGAGCAGGATCGCATTGGTTCCTCGCAGCTTTAGGAGGACTTTGGGGACAAGGACTGTCGGGGGAAAGGCGTACGCTATGAGTCCGTCCCAGGGAATGGATAAGGCGTCGACCGCCCAAGCCAGGGGATCCGGTACTGGGGAAACGAAGAGGGGAAGCTGGTGATTCCACCTCGTGGCGAACAGGTCCACCATCGGGGTCTCCCAGTGAGAGCAAATCATCCGGAAAATGTCCTGGCGTAGCGTCCATTCCGTGTGAATGAGCTGTCCTCGGCGAGAAAGGGAGTCCGCTAAGACGTTCAGGCGACCGGGAATATGGCGAGCGCTGAGAGTCAGATCGCGGTCCTCGCACCATCGCATCAATCGGAAGAGTAGCATGCATAGATCGGGTGAATGAGTTCCTCCCTGCTTCTGTATATACGCTACCACTGTCGAGTTGTCCGAAAGGACGAGAAGATGCTGGTGTCTGAGCTGCTCTTCCCAAACGATGATGGCCTGCCACACCGCTTGCAGTTCCAACCAGTTGCTGTGTTTGTCCGCGAACTCCGGAGGCCAGAGGCCGGACGTCGTGGTGAACTGAGGAAGCAGGTGGGCTCCCCAACCAGCCCGACTCGCGTCGACACACAGGGAGAGGTGCGGGGATGGGGAGGAAATGGGGACTCCCAGAGCCAACCAGGCTCTGTCGGTCCACCGTAAAAGGTGGGGGCGTACCAACGGGGACACGGGGACGTTCGTGGTCAAGTCGCCCGAGGAGGGACGCCAGAGCAGTAGGAGATGAAGTTGTAGCGGTCGGGAGTAGAGACGCCTGAGGGGGATAAGATCCGCCGCTGCGTTGATCAGGCCCAGAAGCTGAAGCCAGACCCTGGCGGGGGCTGCCTGTTGCTGATCTATCAACGCGGCGAGAGCGGACAACTTCACAATCCGTTTCTCTGGCAAAAGTACCCTGTTGCGGTCCGTGACAAACTCCATGCCTAAATGGATGAAGTGGCGCGCCGGAGTGAAGTCCGACTTCCCGGTGTTGACCAGGAAACCCAACCGGTAAAGCAGCTGTAAAAGAGCGTCCCTGTCCGCCGCAAGCGCGGTCTCCTCCTGATTTCTCAAAAAAAGGTCGTCGAGATAATTCGAGGTCGGACTTGACGACGACTGCCTCGCCTTGGCCACTACAGCATCCATGATGCGGGTGAAGGCCCAGGGGCTGAGGTTGAGACCGAACGGCAGGGCGCGAAACTGGTAAATCACTCCTTCGAACGCGAAGCGTAGGTACTTCCTGGCCGAAGCGTGCATGGGGACATGTAGGTAGGCGTCGGACAGATCTAAACTGACCGCGTAGTCCATGGGTTGCACCGCCGCACGAAGAGCCCTGGTCGTCTCCATCCGAAAGGAAGGGGCCGCGATGAAGGCGTTCAGCGCCGACAGATCTATGACTGGCCGCCACTTGCCGCCGGGTTTGGGGACCACAAACAGTCGGCTGTAAAAGGCGGGTGAGTCCGGACGCTGCACTATCTCTGTGGCCTCCTTTGAAAGGAGAGCCGCGACTTCTCCTCGCAGAGCGGCGGCCTTGAGGGCGTCGGACGGAACCTCTGTCCAAAGAGGAATGGAGCGCAAGGGCGGAGGAGAGCGGAACGAGATCCGTAATCCTCTGGTGACTACGTCCAAAACCCAGGGCTCGTCTCGAAACAGCGAGCGCCACTCCTCGCTGAATCGTGCTAGCCTCCCGCCGACTGGAGCCCCGACGACGGTCGGCGGGGGCGGAAATGGGGACAAGTCAGGTGGCCCGCCCGCGCCCAGGGCGACGGGCGGGACGGGGCCAGGCGGGGGCAGGGGCGTTAGCTGGGCCAGGGCGACGGAAGGACGGGCGACGGCGCGGCGCAGCTCGTGGTGGGGCAGACGGGTCCGCGGTGACACGTTTCCGGGCCCGCAAGGAGCGCCCCAGGGCTGTGCGGGCGGGAGGAAAGCGCTGCTTGACAGTCTTGCGAGGCCAACGGTCGGAGTTGGAGTCCTTCACCGTCTGCCAAGTATCCCCGAAGAGCAGAGACCCTCCCAGAGGGGCCCGACGTAGCTGAGTACTCAGGTCGACCGGCATACCACTGCAAGCTTGTAGGACGGCGTCTCGTCGCATGAGGTCGCAGTTAGCCGCAGCCGCCATCGCGTTGACCGATGAGTGATAAGCAGCGCGGTTCCCAGCCTCCGCCATGAGTAGTAGGTCTCCCAGGAGGGGAGACAAAGCAGGTTGCCAAGCTTCCTCGAGACGTCGGATGAAAGCCTGAGTCAGCAAGTCCAAGAAACCGGAGCAGGCGAGCGTGTTCCGGACCAGCGACGCCGTCCTATCCAGTCCCCGTGGGAAGGACCGTTTCAACATAGAAGCCCCTCCGGCTTGCATCAGAGCGGCGGGATCCACTGGAGGAAGCGGGCAGAGGAACGACTGCGAATGGCCGGCGTACCAGTCCTGCTGAAAAGCGATGTCCAGAGCGGAAGGCCATCTCCCGTCCGCGAAGAAGTCCGAGTTCCGAGTCTCCGCATGCAGGTGAGACGAGAAGGCGTCCCGCAGATCCAAAAAACTAGCCGGCTGTGGGAGGGACTTGAACGTCTTAACCGTCCTATCCGCGTCCACGAAGGCGGAAATCTTCCTCTTCACAGGAGGTGAAGCTGGACACACATCCTCCGGTAAGGCGGCGGCGATCAGCTTGGCTGCTCCGTCCAGTGCCAGCCGCGTGTCCATCCGGGAAGAAGAGACCTGTCTGACGGAAGCCGACACACTGGAGGCCGAAGAGGGAGAAGCTGAAGAACGGCTAAGACCTCCAAGTAACCAGTCCGAAGCATCCTCCGGTGCCAAACTGAGGGTGTCGAAGTCCCGCTGTCCGGACACCGGCGACCGAAGAGGGCGACGAGGGCTCCGAGGCCGGGAATCCCGTCGGAGAACCGCAGCGGACGAAGACTCCCTCCGCAGTGGAGAGCGGTAGTCTGAACGAAGCGGTGAGGACCTCCTGCGAGCCGAAGGCGGATCCCGACGAGGAGAACGGCTGCGACGAGATGGAACGGAGCGGTGAGTACGAGGAGGGGGGGAAGTGGCCGGTCGCTGGGAAGAGGGACGGGACGAGCGGGGGTCCAACCGAGAGGGGGGACGCGAAGAAGGTGAAAACCGTCTGCGGCGAGGAGAGTCCCGGTGCGACGAGCGATGAGGCGAGAAGTTCCTCCTACGATCGTGCGAAGGAGAGCGGAAACGTCGAGCAGAACCCCTGTACCTACGTTCTTCCCAACCAGGAGGCTCCGGACGAGTGCAATGATGTCTTTCTGAACCAGGCTCTTGGGAGAGGCGGGTTACTGGCCGGCCAGGGGACCTCCAGCGGGATCCCGGCGGCTTCCTCAGAGACGAGTGGGGAACGACGGTGGAGGAGGGACGCCACGAGCGTCCCACCAAACCAGGCTCTTGGGAGAGGCGGGTTCTTTCCACCAAATGTGTACGGGCGCGCTCTCGAACGGAGGCGGTCTTGACGGTTGAACTCCCACTCCGTGCACTAGTCCCTTGATTACTCAGTGGCGTTATCTGCGTCGGATCCCGTTGGTCTCGCACGTCCGGTGCCGGGGGCACAGCGGAAGGCATCTCGGAAATCTTCAAGGTACCCGCGAGGGTAGAAGGCTCTCTCCTATAAAAGTTCCAGAGATTAGACCACCGCAGTTCCGGCCATGTAGCACAGACGTCACACGTATGGTCGGACGCACACCCAGCGCAGGGAAGACAGACTGCATGTTTATCCGACGGCCACTGGAAGCCTCCGCATTTTGTGCATGTCATCAGTAAGCCACTGCAACACACAAAACATGAAGGCACTCGGCAAGCGTCCACCAATCACCCCGTTAAGCTTTAGGCCCCCAAGCTACTGTGGTGTTATGCACCCGATTAACCAACGTACGGTCACCTGCCATCAACATTTAATTAAAACTACGGCGGAGGGAAAACAAACCCTGCCGGGACAGGTGCGTATCCAAGCCTTCGTCATAACGAGGGGTGTCTAAACCGAAAGCCGAAAAACGTTAGGTATGGCCGAGATACAGTAACTCGACTCACCGCTCGCATCTGGTAATGGCGCGAAATCCCGCCAAAACCGGCGCCAACATTCTTCAGCTAATCAGGCCACCAAACAGAGGTCCAAAAACCCCAACCGAGGGAGAAGCGACGCAAAAAGCAAGCTGCTCGTGCCTGTGCCCCGCCCGGGCAACCAGCCGAGGGCCCTCTAACTACCTTACCTGTCAGTCGGAGAGGTACGAGAAGGAGAAAGCTCCATGACACCCGCAGCCCGACCGGCAAGCCAGAGAGGGAACCCTTGAACAAGACCGAAGCTGCAGTCGACCAACGTCGCACGCGCAGAATCCCAGGCCGGCGAAGACGAAGCAAGCAAAGCAGACCGACCCGGTCGAAAAACTTCTAAGTCCAGAGGCTAGAGACAACACGTCTGAACGCGTGAGCCTAAGAAGCGTGACTGGAGTTCACAGGTGAATAGGGCTGGTGGGTAGGAGCGGGAGACAACTCTCGGTCCCTCTGGGGGTTCCCCGAGTGCCTCCCGGGTTGTGTTTACACAACGGGTTCTTAGGCTAGAATTGAGCAAGGAGTGGACACTCCTGGTAGTCATGTCATCGGTAATGTTTTTGAAGAAACAAATCATTAATGTTCAGGATTATACCACAGTAAGTCTCATTTTCCATCAACATTTTCCTTTGTTTTCCCCACGCTAAGCTGGACCAGACTGTAGAAGATCAACTGCATCTTGCAACACTAGGTCTGAATGGCTCAAGAATGTAACAACAGTTAACCCATTCAGCCCTGACGCACTACAGCAGGAGATGGGTCAACCATGATAATTCAAGGGCAGTGCCAGATTAGCTTTGCGTCTGTCGGCGCCAAGCTAATCTGGCACTGCCCTTGAATTATCATGTTCGATCCATCTCCTGCAACAGGTGCATAGTCGTTAGACGACGCCTTCAAAATTTGGGAAATACGTGCGCCGGGCTGAATCAAGTTTTAACCCCTTTACTACCAGTTAACACAAATTGCTTTTGCCGTCTTTGTTACCGAGGTTTTTGTGTTTTTGTGCCAAAGAGCCCCAGCTTGTCCCAGTCAAATGGATGCAAAGTGGTGTCGCCATGAGGCACAGATCCTCAAAGGTCCCCACAACTGTGGGGGCTCACCAGGATCTATGTCTCTTGCAGCTAGATCTTGTTGACTTTTTCTCAGCAGTGAATGGTTGAAATTTTCCAACTAGGAAGTTGTTTTTTGAAGATTACGTACCTGTTCAGGAGAAAGGTCAACCCTGACAGTTTAAGAGCGATGCCTGAACAACATATTGTCAGATCGGTTCAGGAAATTCAGTTCATTTATTCTGGCACCACACTTGAATTAACATCAGCTGCTCCATCTCCTGTTTTAGTGTGGCTGAGGTGATTGTGGCCACCCACATCAAATGATAATGAAGCATGCATATCATTACATTTTTTAAAGTCCCTTCTATTTATAGAAGGGACTTTTTAGGATGGGTTGCGGTGGAGCAAATTCAACAACTTTAGTAACAAGATAAATATTACCTCATGTCTAGTTACCTTGCTACAAAAAGTACTTTTGGTGTGAAGCGCCGTATGTGTGTGTGCATATGTAAACACAATAATCTTCTAAATCTGTGTATGTACAAGCTTAAAATATAAGGAAATGCTTTATTCAAAGGATGTCTACGAAAGCCTCTGAGCACATTTAAAACTGGATGCCTCACTGAAGAGTTACAAGACTGTTTATAGGAAATCGGTTGACCCACATTAGACTAGGCAACTTTTGTCATATTCACTTGAAATTCATATAGCTAGCTTGGAGAAAGACATTACAACAGAAGGCAACACCATTGTGCTTAGACTGGCACGGTGAACAGAAGTCTGTGCTCTTTGCGCTTGTTCGATACAAGTGAGGCCAGCATCAGTGTCTATGAAATGGTGACGCCCACAAAACTTGAGCGATACACTGCAAGAATTGTTTTTACAAAAAAGGCTCTGATAATTTATGAGATATCAGGAGACTACATTCAGACTCTGAGTGACTTTAGCTTACCTGTTCAGGGGCAGTGGCAGCAGCAGTGAGACAGAACCAGATCATGACGATGGCTGTGGCCAGGATGATGAAACACAGGATGATGCGAGCAATGCCTGTCTTTCTCGCCACACATGACAGCCAGTCTGATCGCCCTGCATCTGGCCGCCATTCATCTGCATAATAACACATTACATGTAGATATTACGCAATATGCGACCATGAATATTAACAAAGTAGACTAAATTCAAACGACTTCACTCAACCCAGGGTGGGGTGGGGTTGGGGTAGCGTGCATGTGTGTCAAAAAAGGGACTTTGTTATAGCATTTTAAAAACAATTTTGGGTTGGGAGTGGGGGGCCCTAGGATCTCCCCCCCCCCCCCCCCCAAAGATCTGCCCCTGCCTGGCACATTTTTTCTATTAACAAGAATGGCAAAGTCCTTAAGGCTCACATGCATGACTGATTCCACATAATTAATCCGACCTTTGTGGCCTTGATCTTTCTGACAAGTCACTGAAATAAACAAGTGTTCAAACATAAGGGTTGGCTTTTATACCTGCGAAATACATGTCTTCTACAAATTTATTCAACTTTAACTTTTGACAACCTCCCGTGACCCTTGACCTTTGCAAGTAGTAAAGCAAATTAGTATGCATAAAATGGTCTTATAATAATAATAATAATAATAATAATAATAATAATGGTTATTATATAGGCGCGTTTTCCCAGTTCGGCGAATCGGCTCAAAGCGCCGCGAACTGCACCCAACACGCACGCTCACGTGACACACGCATTCACTCTGAAGACAAACATAGTACAAGACAGACACAGGACATTCACGTGGTGCGAAGGGTCAGCTCAGCTAGTGAGTTTTTCGGAATTTTGATCGCTTGTATTTATAAAAGAGCTACCTTTCTGCCAAATTTGAATGAGGAGTTGTGCAAAAATGCTGATAAAAATTATATTTGAAACAAAATACACATTTTTCACATCATTTGCAGATCTCTTGTGACCCTTGACCTTTTCACGGGGTCATCCAAATTAGCATGTTTAGGAAGGTCTTACCATCAGTTATCTCTGTACCAGATTTGGGATGAAAGTTGTAAACAGCAATCAAGAAAAAAGATTATCCAACAAATGTACATTTGCGACTTATTCAGCCTGATCTCTATTGACCCTTGACCATTTCGAGGGATCATCCAAATTAGTATGCATAGGAAGGTCTTACCATCCGTTCTATATACCAAGTTTGGGTTTGAAGTTGTGAACAGTATTTGAGAAAAAGACATCTTTAGTCAAAATATGGCTATTTTTGCCTACTTCGTGATCTTTTGTGACCTTTAACCTTTCTGAGGGGTCAACCAAATTAGTGTGCATAGAAAGATCTTACCGTCAGGTATATTTGGGTTTTGGAGTTGTGAATAGTATTTGAGAAAACCAATGTTTTCAAAATATGGCTATTTTTTTTTTCTTACCTATTTCATGATCCTCTGTGACGACCTTTGACAGAGGTCACTCAAATTGGTATGTTTCGAAAGGTCTTGCCACAATTATTCTTGGGTCAACTTGAAAACTGTGGCTTGAATAGTCTCCAAGAAAATGCCAGCGTTATAGATAACCACAGACGATGGACACCAGAAGTATGACTACTGGCCCAGAACATAGACTCACTTTTGCTTCGCACGTGAGTGAAAAATTACTCTACTTATAAAAAACTTTGAAATACAACAAAGTAATAATAAAATAATAAAACCTACCTGTATGAAACTGTATTTCCCCTCCATATTATGTTATATCCAAAATTTGTTTACCATGCTGCCCCATGTCAATTTTATAAGCCTAAACCTCTTAACCACTGCAGTGCTGAAAAAAAACTTAGGCGATTAAACTACTTGTACAAGAATTGCCAGCAATGGCAAGGGCTCATTAGAATCTATGCCTCTTGCCAACCCCACTTTCTGTCCATGTTCCTTTATCTGGTGCGGTCGTCTGTTACAGAATTAACGAAAATTTCCAAAACACAATCTGAGATCACTGGAAATGAAGGAGTTAACACTACAGACGCACCACCATTTAACTCCATCTGCAGACCATCAGCATGAGCAGCCCTCATCTGTGATGCCCTGTAGTTGAGAAGAGGAGTGGCCGAGTTGTCCTGTGCTGCAATATTGGTCTCCATTGACATACTGGTCTTGTCGTCGAGCCATGGGAGGTTCTCTGAAGCATATGAGATATATAGTGAACTGTCAAATTTACATGCAAATAACAAGCAGAATTTTGATTTAAAATGTAAACCAGAAATCTTTGAGGATATGAACATTAAATTTATTTGTTGACAGAGATGAAGAAATGTTTTTCATCAATTCAATATTGACATTCCATGAGAGCAAAGAAGGAAGAGAATTAGTCAACATAAAAAAATCAGGACTCCTGTAACAAGTGAATTTGTTCAGAGATCTCTGTTCAGAGGTTCTCTGAAAACAATTTGAAACGATACAGTGCAACGTATATGGGTCATTCTCTGAAAAGGTGGTCAGAATGTGTGACATAAGGAGCGAAAATCCAACTTCTGCAATTTGTCCAGCAATATGGCATAATGTACTCCTACTATCCCTGAATTGTATGAGGAACAAAAAAAGATAGTCACACAGTGGTTTTTGTGTGAGCCACAAATAATTAATGTGACCTGGCATCTTTGGAGGTTGCTACATGGACACCAAAAAGTACCTTTAAAAAAGCTTAATTAAATAATTTAAAATCAGATGCATGATAGGAGTGTTGAATCAAGCTTATTATAGTGTATTTAAACATTTTTGGGCTACAGATTTGAAAATACCATGATACTGGCTGCTGGAACGGCAATTTAAAGCATGGAGGACAAAAAGCGGGCAGTGAACAATGTTTAGATATTTTCTATGACAAGTACCTGAATTGCAGCTGCGCACAAAATGAATTAAAATATAAAGAATGCATACACTGATACAGGTGAAAAATCATGCAAGAAAAGTCAAATTTTACTGTTGTGTCTGTACTATATTGTAAAGAAACAAGCCATTATGCGGTCAGTACACATACATTCACACGGTTGCTTCACGGACACAAGACGCATTTACTAGTCACGAGTGTGTTGTTGCGTCCATGCATCAACCGAACATCGTTTCTTCGAACTTGTACATCTTGAAGTGCACACAATCTTTGCACAGCATGTTCCAAATCAACCTTTATGTCACAGAATCGCAATACCTATGAAGAATCTGGCAAACAATGACTAAATTGCATGATTCTTGCATTTTACTGCTCAATGGACTGCACGCGCACCGCGATTGATATGAGGTGTTCACGCACCCGACACTTTCAATGAATGGCTTTGAGTAAACAAAGGCCCTTTCCCGCACTTTACGCTACTTCTGCCGGAACACGCATACAAAATACTGTAACAAATAGTGCACACCTTCTGTTAAAGACGCGGGACTTATCGTTTTGTTCCAGCGGTTGATACTCAAAGATCTTGACCCAACACTCGGCTGCATATTTAAAGGTCATTCATTAGCATTATTTCCTTGAAGATTTAAGCAAACTCAGTGTGTACAGAAGTGTCCATAAACATGATTTCCAGTAGTATGTGTAAAAGTAGTTTGTGCTGTGTGTAAGCACTGTACGGGAGAAAAAATGTGATCGGTCTGAGTTGGAGCTGACTGAAACAACCATCGCGACAAAAACTTTCATGCAATTAAACATTCTTTAAAATCGGCCGCTAGGTATAAAATGTATGACTGGTATTGTGAAACAGTGTTTATATGACCGATCAAAACAGTTGGTTAAATTTAGAGTGATGAATTTGTCTGATCAAACAAGTTCTTGTCACACACTATGAGCCATGTCACAAATCGGCCTCGTTCATCATTTAGGTATAAAAAGGCATCAAACTTAAGATAAACAAAATGCAAAGGTATGGTTTTACGAATGCTACCACTTTACTATCAGAAGAACAAGTTTAGCAAATAAAATGGGTAAATATGCAAACACAAATATTGATTCTGATTGCTCAAACTGTTGCACCCTCAGCTGACCACCTTTTTAGAGAATGACCCATATGCCAATAGTGTACAGAAAATCTGATGTCACCAGGTGCCTGTCTAACCATTAAATCCTGAGGATGAATTTTTCAGATTTGTGAGTGGTCCTATGAATGCTACATTGCAGTTCAGGTAATATGATTAACGAAGATAGTTCAAGGGTGGTGCCAGGACAGCTTGGTACCGGCACCTTGAACTACTATGGTCAAATGTATCTTATGTTAAGATGTATTAGGATTTTCAGGGGTTAAACTAGTATGGCTGATTATCTCCCACAGAAGGTACACTGTCTTACAGACACCTCTGACAATGCGAAAGTCATGATCATGTGAGGCTATGTTGAAAACACTATGATCATAATCCACCTTCAATATCACTAGTCATCACACTGATGACTCGGGGTTCAGAGCGAATGACAACCAGCTGTCCGTTGTCAGCCTGCACAAAGACAGACCAAGTGACCTCCATGTGGCGATAGACCTTGTCAATCATGTTGCTGTACACGCTATGCATGTAGAGAAGGGGATACAGCATGTGCATAACTGGCTCGTCCTGCACACACACAGTAAAATGTGCATACACACAGTCAAATGTGCACACAGTCAGTCAAATGTGATGTGAATATTCTGAAAAACAAAGCATGATAATGCCGCCACCAGTAGTACTGTTGGCTTCATGAAAAAGCAGGTTAATTGAACACTCAAGAACTAACAGTATTTCAAGTATAACATGGTCATCGTGTAGGCTACACATTGCATAAAATGGTCATCAACCAGAGTGCATAAACTGTATCTCCCCTCCATACAACCCCACTCCCCATCCTTTCCACCTTTCCTTTTCCATGAAACTCTGTAACTAGCCCAGCATTATCTTGCAAGATTATTGAATACATGTGATGTTTTAAAGTGAAGTTACATCATACACGATGTTTTGGCAGCATTGTGTTTGCAAGTGAGTGCGACCCCCGAGTTACATGTTGTATCCATAGACGGTGCGTAATGTTTGATAACCATAGCTTGAAGGTTCTGTAATGACGTAACAATAAAGGCAAAGCCCTTATGGCTCACGTGTATGACTGATGCACACGTCTGACAATAAGTAAAGGGATGGCTTCTGCACTAACAAAATCTATGTTTTCTCAAAATTTAATCAGTTTTCACACATCTGTGAAACCCCCATGACCCTTAACCTTTGCAATGAGTCGACTAAATTAGGATACATAGGAAGGTCTTATCATCAGCTACCTCTGTGCCAAATTTGATTGAAAGGTTTGCAAAAATGTTGGTAATAACTACAATTATTGGCATTTTATACACATTTGTCTACCTCTTGTGACCCTTGACCTTTTCCGAGGCGTCATCCAAATTAGTATGCATAGATAGGTCTTACCATCAGGTACCTCTGTAGCAAGTTTGGGTTTGGAATTATAAATAGTATTTGAGAAAAAAACATTTTTTGTCAAAACATGGCTATTTTGTTATTTATTTCCTGAGCTCTTGTGACCCTTGACCTTTGCATAGATAAGTCTTACCATCAGGTATCTCTGTAGCAAGTTTGGGTTTAAAGTTGTGAATAATAATTGAGAAAAAACATTTCTTGTCAAAATATGGCTATTTTTTACCTATTTCCTGAGCCCCTGTGACCCTTGACCTTTCCATGGGATCATCCAAATTACTATGTATAGATAGGTCTTACCATCGGTACCTCTGTAGCAAGTTTGGGTTTGGAGTTGTGAACATTTCTTGTCAAAACATGGCTATTTTTGTATCTATTTCCTGAGCTCTTGTGACCCTTGACCTTTCTGAGGGGTCATCAAATTAGTATGCATAGATAAGTCTTACCATCAGGTACCTTTGTACCAAGTTTGAGTTTGAAGTTGTGAATAGTATTTGAGAAAAAACATCTTTTGTAAAAATATCGCTATCTTGGACCTATTTCCTGAGCTCTTGTGACCCTTGACCTTTCCGAGGGATCAACCAAATTAGTGTGCTTATAAAGGTCTTACCATCAAGTATCTTTTGTACCAAGTTGTGAACAGTATTTGAGAAAGAAAACAAAAATGTCCAAAAATAGATATTATTGATATATTTCCTGATCTCTTGTGACCTTGACCTTTGTGAGAGGTCAGTGAAATTAGTGTCAGGGGTCAAAACAGGTGCTGGGAAGAAAAGCTGAAAGTAGGGGGGGTCACAATGTCGGCAGGGCAAAGCTCACATCGAGCGATCCCAGCTGAGCTTAACTTCTGAAGGAGCTCTCCTATCCGTTCAAACATGTCAGGTTGGACTTAACTTTCACCGATTTTTCGCACCACTCCCATCTCCATTTGTTTCTCACTCCCGTTTCTTTAAAAGTTTCGCCGCGAGCAACAATGTGTGCTGCGTCACCAGATGCCATCTTGGAAAAACGAAGCTTACTGAAAGTTAACGATAAACGAATCTGACAACTTTTAGACCTGCGCCGTTTAAGAACCACAACCGTTTCAGAATTTTTTTTTTTTCATGCGGAATTGCCTTTTATTAAAGCGGATTTTTTTTAATTAACGCTGATATACTCGGAAAAGCGGAAGATTTTGACACCTGTAGTATGTTTAGAAAGGTCTTGTATCCTTGGGCCAAGTTTAAAGACTGTAGCTTGAATAGTCTCAGAGAAAATGCCAATGTTAAAGTTTACTATGGACGACGGCCAGACGTCCACTGGTCCAGAACAGAGACTCACTTCTGCTTCGCACGCAAGCCAAAAACCAAGTACACAGACTTCACAGAACAAAAATCAGATCGGTGTAATAGGTAAGTTGTGTAGAAATTCCAACACCAGTATGCAACATGGAGACAAATGCGACCATTCAATGTTGCTTGATTTTTCTCAGATTAAAGATGCAGAGAAACGACGTGTCAAATGTACCTAGAAGGTAACCAGATTCTTTTGTCTGATAATTATGATGAGATGGGACTTTTTTGGCAGTATTTTTGTTAGCTATTTCACATCAGTGCAGGTGCAGAAAAATGGGAAACTCATGCATTCCTTTTTGTCACATCAAGCTGCCCCCCCCCCCCCCCCCCCCCCCCCCACCCCACCCCCTCTCCCGTCTGTTCTCTGGCTTTTTCTGTTCCAAAGTCAGAACAATACGTGACAACATTGACAAATGTGATGATGCTCAGACATCTTGCTCATTTGAATCTAAGTGTTTTGCTGGCACTCCTCTTGCATGCTTCAGTCCAGTGACTGAAAAGGTAGTGCTGGACACCAGGAGTAAGATGTCTCTCAAGACCTGTGAGCTAGACCCTGTGCCTTCGTCCCTTCTTTTCCAATGTAAAGATGCAATTGTACCAGTTGTTACAGCTATTGTAAATGAGTCCCTCTTGCACTGCACTGTACCTATCTGTTTGAAAAAGTTCTGCAATTGTTAAGTCACATTTAAAGAAACCTTCACTTGATCCCAACAGTTTGAAAAACTACAGACCCGTATCCAAATTGCCGTTTCTTTCAAAGCTTCTGGAAAAGATATTGCTCACGCAGCTGCTAGACCATATCAAGAATAATGATCTGTGGCATGTGTTCCAGTCAGCAAATAGGTCCGGTCATAGCACGGAGACAGCATTGCTGCGTGTTGTGAATGACCTACTTCCTGCTAGCAATGAGGATCTAATCTGTTTTGACTCTGCTCAATCTGAGCGCAGCGTTTGATACCATTGACCATGATATTCTACTTGCTCGCCTTCGTGATGTGTTTGGCATTCAAAGCACTGCACTGAAACTTTTCCAGGCCTACCTTGTTGGTCGCTTGAAGATGGTTTCACTGGCAGGATTTGAGTCCCACCCTGTGGAGTGCTTTGTGGTGTTCCACAGGGGTCGGTCTTGGGGCCTGTTCTTTTTAGTTTGTATACACAGCCCTTGTCCCATGTCATTGAGCGTCACAGAATTGTACAAACACTCCCCTCGTGAACATGTTGATCAGATGGTGCAGTCTATAGAGGCTTGTATTTGTGATGTTCAGAAGTGGACCACACAGAACAAGCTCCAGCTAAACAGTGACAAGACTGAGGCCCTCCGAATGACATGCTCCTCTATGTGCAGTGCTGATCTTCCTGAGTCAATGATGGTGGGCAAGAGCACCATCTCCTTTTCTAGCTCGGCCCGTAACTTGGGTGTTGTTTTTGACAACAGGCTGACAATGAAGGAACAAGTGAAGAAGTTTGCCAGCTTGCCTTCATTGAACTCAGAAGGATCAGCACTGTTCGACATCTGCTGACTGTTGAAGTTACCAAAACACTTGTTACCTCCCTTGTGCTGTCCCGCATAGACTACTGCAATTCTCTTGTCCGGTGCTGTGCAAAATCTTCTTGACCAAATCCAGAGAGTCATGAACTGTGCTGCACGTCTGATTTTTCGTGTACCGAAACGTGAACATATTATGCCTCTACTAGCTGATTTGCACTGGCTGCCAGTTTCATACAGAATTCAATATTAAGTCTGTGTTATTTGTTTCAACATCATCTCTGGTTCTGCCCCTCCTTACTTATCTGATCTTGTCCAGCTGTATACACTGTCCCGCTCACTACGCTCTGCTTCAGACACTCGTGTTTTCCGTATCCCTAGACGTAATAAGGTCACTCAAGGTCATCGTGCATTTTTATATTTTGATCCCATTTCATGGAATGCTCTCCCAGCCGATGTGCGTCACTCATCATCTCTCTCCATTTTTAAATTCAAGCTTAAAACACACCTTTTTTTCTGTTGCATATACTTAAAGACCATTTTGTCTGCTGGCTCATCATGTGTGCGCGTGTGTGTGTGTGTGTGCGAGTTTTCTGCTCCTTGTAAATCAATGTATGTTTGTTGTTTTGTTGTTGTTGTATGTGTTTTTGTATTTTGCTTTGTGTTTCATTACTGTGATTGTAAAGCGCCTAGAGCACCTTGGTGATTAGGCGCTATACAAATTACCTTTATTATTATTATTATTATTATTTTGCCTTCCTCTCAGGTAGACAAAATGGCGACTTCCTGCTCTCATGAAGGTGAGTTTACACAAGATCTCCTGACCCAATGTCATCTGTTAGCTTCCGGAAAACGCAACTACCGCTCCGTGGATTCCAATGCCGTTTTTTTTTTAATTTTTCTCCTGAATTTTTTTTTGGTGGAAATATATTTTTCATGCTGATTCTCATTTTTACTTTTGGAGGAAATCCGCAAAAAAGTGGGAGCTCTAATCTGAGTACAATGTTTGCAGACTTTTTATGCTGATAGTTGTAAGAAAACGCTGTGACTCCATGGAGAAAAAAAGGCCACAAAAAATCTCCAGATTTCCAATTTTCAAAACTTGACAGGTATGCCTCCCCTCCTTCCCCTCACACACAACACACAAAACCTTTCACTGTAAAACAAAGTATTCTTTCAAAATGTCATGCCTAAAACAATACATGACATCTAAATGTCAATA
The DNA here is from genome assembly GCA_036245525.1 of Semisulcospira habei. Lineage (NCBI taxonomy): Eukaryota > Metazoa > Mollusca > Gastropoda > Semisulcospiridae > Semisulcospira > Semisulcospira habei. The sequence continues at coordinate 138,672,763 of BTPG01000005.1, read as the reverse complement.
CGTCACAAGGCACGTTTTATTAGTTAAAAGATTTCCGTGTACCTGTATCTGGTGCATGTGTTTCTTTTGTCAGCAGGTCTAACTAAGACAAGTAAGAGAGCTCTCTTGATTTTCTGTCTTAAAACAGACACTTGGAAAAATCCTGTTCGTACAAGTGTCACCTGCGACACTATGTGTCAACTTTTGCCATGTACATTAAAATTTATACATTGCACACTTATAGTAATAGATTCATTAACCCATTCAGCCCTGACGCACTACAACAGGAGATGGGTTGACCGTGATAATTCAAGGGTAGTGCCAGATTAGCTTGGCGTCTGTCGGCGCCAAGCTAATCTGGCACTACCCTTGAATTATCATGGTCGATCCATCTCCTGCAGCTGGTGCATAGTCATTAGACGACAACTCCAAAATTTGGGAAATACGGCCATCGGGCTGAATGAGTTAATGCTCTCATACATGCAGTCACCAGTACTGTGTCCGCTGCTGCATTAGCTGCTGCATGCACAAGAGGGTTAAACACATGCGCTACACATAGTATGGACATGTGCCTAAATTGAGACATTATTTGATCATCTTGTTCTTACCTCACTGGGCCCCTGGTGGCTGTGTGCACTGTCTACTGGCTGAATTTGGCTGCGGCATCCCAGTTTACAAGCACTGCTGCTACGGTTGTCAATGTAGTATGCCTCCTCACAGCCTATGGACAAAGTATCAGAAAACACTCCAAATGCAAGAAGCACAGACAAGCATGAGACGGGGCTCATGAGGGTCTTTGTTGCTCATTTGTATCCGTGTTCCTAGAGGGGAGTTTTTGTCTGGTGGTTAGTCTGCAATTGTATAAGAATTTGCTTTCATGACGACTGGCACTGAATGGTTAATCAAGAGGACTCATATCATGCACCTGAATCATTCTGACTTTACCTATACTCAAAGCTAGGCAATAAAAACATGAAAAGTGTCAGTAAATGTACATGCAAACAAAGATCCATCCTCACAAAATTTTCTTTGCTGTTTACTTCATAATAATAATCATCATCATATTAATGTGATAGTCCCAAAGGTTGAGAAATATTCCACAGTGGGGTGTGCACGCAATATGAAAATAATCAAATAAAAATAAAAAAATAAAAAAATGAATAATAAAAATAAATAAATAAATATAGAAGGTTGGGGGAGGGGGGGTGGAGGGGGTGGGGGTGGTGGTGGGGGTAGGGGGGGGGGGGGGGGGGGGTCTGCCAGCCTTCAATGGTGGATTTGAAGGCTGTGGGGGAGGCAGCTGATGTTGAGTACACTGTCTGAGCTACCTTCATGAAGTTCATCAAAAATTTGGCAGAGTTATCACCTTTGGCTACCATGGTTTACACAGGGTTTCATTAGTGGTGAAAATAAGAAAAATCGGATACACTCTGACCAGCAAGTTTCCTGTGAGTGTGAGATTTGTTAACACACATGTTGTGTGGACTGCTGATGATGTTAATGAATGCCTCAAAAGAAATTTGACTCACAAAATTCAATATAGAACCAGAACTTCTGGTGCAAATCATTTTCTTAGCAAGTCTTGTTCTTCAATATGAATTACTTTCAAACCACTTTTTATGCTCCACTGAATGACACAGAGATTAAGAACACCCCAATATCAAGTTAATCAGGTAAATATGGCCACTACCCTAAAATTAAAAATAAACAAGTGTTTGCTTTTCGTGTTTGTATGTCATGTTGATTATTTAGGTGCCATCGACAAACGAAAAGTAGGTCAAGGCCAAAATTTTATTCACATGGACCCTATTGACTCTGCACACTGGTTGGTTTTAAGCTATGTCCTCTGCAGATCCTCCCAATTTTATTTTCAATATCCTGTGATGGTAGGGTCATGTCACTGATGACGTAATAATTAAGTCATCTGTGTGAGATTTTAAAGACTCTATCAATATTTCATTTACACAAGATATAACACACTCTTCATAACAAATGTCAAAATAACCCCTAACAAAACACATTTACGAAGAAAAAATGCAATGGTGAAAAATGTGTGTTTTTATTGCCTCATGGTTTATAAAAAGTAATTTTGGAAATCATCAAAGTACAGCATGAAGACATGTCCATTATTGATATTATAATTTGTTTATGTTACTTCCTCCTTTTTTGTAATGTGACATTTTGCTCTCCCATTGGTGTTTATATTTTAGCTTGACTGTGGTGATAAAAAGGTAGCGAGTTCAAAATAATGCCGCAAGACTTGTGAAGCGCAGGCGAAAATGAGACCAAGTAACCCCTATACTGAAAGACCTTCACTGGCTTCCAATCCAATCCCACATACAGTTTAAGATTGTGGCCCTTGCATACCGCCACTTTGATGGCAGTCTTCCATCATACCTTTCCTCCAGTCTAATTACTTACCAGCCCTCTCGCTCACTGCATTCATCCGGAGAGAAAATTCTCAAAGTTCCAAAGTACCATCTCAAATCTGCAGTGAACGCTCTTTCAGATGTACTGCCCCTTTAATTTGGAATCCCTTACTGACTGAGCTGAGAAATGCCTCCCCCTTTACGCAGTTCAAAGCAGAGCTAAAAGCTTACTTTTTCTCGCAGACTTTCATGTAATCTACGGTTTTTTGTAACCCCCCCCCCCTGCAGACCCTGTGTGTGTGTGTGTGTGTCATTTTCGCCTGCGTATTGAGTTATATTATAAATATGTGAAAATTTCTCATTAATTTACCTGCCACCACAAAATGAGTCTTTAAGTCACTTTTTGGATATTTTGAGATATTGATATCAGCAGAAACTAGAAAGAAAACCCTTTTCAATGGTGCCAATAACATGTGAATCAGACGATTGGTCACTGAGTTATGGTTTATAGAAACTGGGGACCCCACACATGTACCCGACCATGCCACCTGACAATTTTCAAAATGAGTCTATAGTCACTTTTGGGACATTTTGAGATAGTGATATCAGCAGCAACTAGAAAGAAAACCCTTTTTAATGGTGCAAATAACATGTGAATCAGACGATTGGTCACCAAGTTATTGTTTTTAGAAACTGGGGACCCCGCACATGTACCCGACCATGCCACCCGACAATTTTCACCAATAGTGGGAAATCGGGTCAGGGACATTACGACTCATTTCGTGGTGGCGGGTCAATTAATTAATTAATTTAATTAATTTAATGTGCCATATAAATTATTTTAAATACCATGTAATATTATTATTGTATTATTAAAGACAACAACAAAGTAGACCATCAATTATCTCCTGTCCTTGTCATGCACATAAAACACTGCAATAAAATTACTGAGTTCAGTAAGCACTCCAAACAACTCTTATATTATACTTTATAGTCATAATTACCAGCTTGTGCATACAAACACTAGCTAGCAGACAGTGTAAAATGCATGCACAAAGAGATTATACCAAGCCCTTCACTGCTCAAACATAATCTATTCCAAATACAAGAGACACTGATCCTCATGAGCTCTCTAAGGTGCAGGGGCTCATGATGATCACTTGATGACATAATTCTGTATCCATGTTTCCTGTATGGATGGGGCTCTCTTGCTGAACTGAAACATGCAAGTCTGCAACCATTTGCTGTGATGGGATTTAAGGTCTTACAACTAGGGTACTCACTGTTCACGCAGTCAGTCATGGTGGCATTAGGCTCCTCATGATTGTGGACAAAGGACATGATGGAGTAGAAGCGACAACCCCTCTTGCAGCTTGTATTATGGTCACCCTGATACAGAAAATAGTCATCCGCATGCCATTGCATACAAATTGATAACACGTACTTTTCAGTCTACACTCATGTAATGTTATTATTGAAAAGAAATTAAACACATTATTATCGTACAGGTATTATAACAGAAAAAAACTTCAGTACCAAGTTTTAAATAAGAACTAATGAATCACGCTCTTTGGTTACGCTCGTGAAGAAATTTAAGCTTGGCGAAAAACCGTGACGGTACATTTCGAGATAAACTGATTTCGACAACAACAGTATGTCCAATAAAATGCTGACCATAATGAATGAAAGTATCAAACGCAACTGTATTATCTAAAATGCTAAATCGACTCATATTTCACACTTGCAATCGAAACTGCTCGATCAATTTCGACGATGATGTCATTGAAACGTTGGCAGATAAACCCTGAATCGTTTGCAGTAACTGTCAAAAGCGACCTACATTTTCATAAGTATGCGATGCGAAAGTTTTGTCGCAGCTATCTTCACAGGAGTCTACATCATCGAGAACTTTGTCGAACACATCGGAAGCATAAACGCTACCGACGACCAAAAATAACAGTAAAATGTTTTGCAGCGTAGCCATTTTGCTGTCCCCAATGTTGACAAAATGCGATTGGCTCAGCTGGTCAGCTGGTAGTAAACGGGAGGCAACTGCTTTGTTTACAAAGTTTTGACGAGTTCTTTCCCGCTTGTCGCTTTTTTTTTTTTTCATTTTTTTATTTTCATAATAGCGAGTCAGTAGCTTCACTGGAACGCCGCAGATCCTCTGTAAATGCACTTCGTTGGCATAGAAAATGCAGGTTGACAGCCAAAGAGTGGCAACTTTTGCCAATTTTATTTTTTAACTTACATATACCGCCACGCAAAACAACATTCATTCCGGCAATGATTCAATCACCGTGGCTTAGGCGGGTCAGTCGCGGACCCACTCGCAATGACTGAACCAATAGGGCGCGGGAAGCTGACGTCATCACGCTAGTCGTGGCGGCCATCTTGAGAGGATTCGCGACTATGATGGCCCTCATAGGGAATCGCTGTCAGGACAATGTCAGGAAAGTCCTGACGTGCTATAGGCAATAACAGCAAATCTGGCCATCACAGGCCGTAGGTAACCACTAACCAGAATCTGTTCAACTTTTCAGTGTTGGTTTCCCGGCAACGAGAAAGACTTTAACTTTAGTGACTGAAGAAAACTGACGGCGTCAGTGTTGCCAAACACTGACTTACTTCGCTGCTATCTGAATACTATTCTATCCTCTTAAGATGGCGGCTGACGCCGCGCCGACGCTGCTAGGCAACGTGGGGGAACTTCCCGAGCACTATCATGGTCGTTTGGTGTCACGGCAGCCGGCAATACCGCAGTCTTCATATCATCGCAGCCACGTGCACTATCCGTCCAGATCAGTGTCTTAATGAGCTTCTCAGTGGGTCAACCTTCATACGCACACACACACACACACACGGCTCACGCACGCACGAGTGACTGACGTGTGTGCTGGTCTGGCGTCAGTGAAATCTGTCATACCAGTACTGACACTGAATAGAGCTCGGGAAGCTGACGTCATCACGCTAGTCAGTCGTGGCGGCCATCTTGAGAGGATTCGCGACTAGGCCGCCCTCATAGGGCATCGCTGTCAGGAGGGCTGACAATGTCAGGAGAGTGAGGACATGCCGGCGGCTAGGCAATAACAGCAAGTCTTGCCATCACCGTGACCGTAGGAAACCGCTAACCAGAATCTGTTTTTGTTTGTTTCCAAAGAGGAAAAAACTGACATGAAGAAAAACGTGTTGAAACACTACTTCACAGGCTACTACTGATCTGAAGTTTATCCTATCCTCTCAACGGATGGCGGCTGACGCGCGACGCTGCTAGGCAACGCGGGAACTTCCCGAGCCCTATACAAACCCGTTTTTTGTTGTTGTTGTTTGTTTAATTTTGTTTATTTTTTTAATAGTGACGGTGTTTAAAGCAAGCACACATACACTCAGAGGCACACACTGACACCGATCGACATTACACTGACACACACACACACACACACACACACACACACACACACACACACACACACACTGTACGCTCATAATGATAATCATTATCATTTAAACTTAGCCGAGATGCGTCGAGCGATGGAGTGTGTGTGTGGAGGGGGGGTGGGGGGGTACAAAAGGTCACAGAGGGTCCGTCACCATGGCATGGCAACAGGTCAACCAGTAAAATTTACGTATCCTGGGTTTTCCATTTTACTTTAGCTGTCTCATTTACTATACAGGGGTGGCGGGTAGTTAAGGTACTAGTAAGCGATGAGAGTACGGGAAGGGGGGGGGGGGGGGAGCCGGGTCTGTGATTTCTCACCCAAATTCAGTGTCTCGGCCGCAGCACGATTAAATGCAGGCTATTCAGTCATGCCGCTACAAGAGATGGATCGACCAGTCTAGTTCAACTTGATGTTACCATAATAGCTTGCCGCTTGGTCCATGACATGTTCAACAAAGTTTGAGATTGGTGCCGCGGTCAGCCGGAATAGCCGCTTAGCCTATGCCGCGCCTAGAGGCGCCAAGCTATTCCGGCACTACCTTCGATCCACCATGGTCACTGACGGAGTCTGCTAACCTGTGTAATGCAGTACTTAGAAGACTAGTATGTTCCAGTTGGGGGACTGAGACGATGATGTATTGACCATGATAATTCAAGGGTAGTGCCCGATTATTTGGGCGCCTTCAGGTGCCAAGCTAATCTGGCACTATCCTTGAATTATCAGGTAAATAATCTCCTGCTGTAGGGGTTTTGGGGCTACGTGGTTCAAGGGGGTGGGGGAGCTGGGAGAGGGGCACCGTGTCCTCTCTCGCAGACCTCATCTGGTGGGCGTGGCAACTGGCACGCGCGCCCGCCTCTTTACCTTCCACCGTCAACGACGGGAGGTTATCCGGGCTTAGGACGTTACTAGTAGCTAGCTGCAGGGGCGGATCTAGAGGGTGTCTGGATGGGAATGGGGGCACAACCGCCCCCGCCCCCCCCCCACTCCCCCTCCGCCGCCATGTGCATGTCAAGTTTTCTGAACTCTGCCTCATTTTTAGGACGACTGATCTATATAAACATGCTTATTTAGTATGCACAGGTAGATTACACCAGAACGCATTATACAAAGAAAATCTCTATAACGAAACTGAGAAACACGCTTAGAAAGAGCAATTACAACTCAGTTGTGTTAAAACTGTTCTTTCTTGGCGTGTTTCTTTCCGGTTTTCTGGGGATTTTTTTTTTCAAATATACTATTGTGTTGTAACTGTTTTTCTAAGTGCTTTTCTTTCTTTGTTGGGGGTTTTCAGACACACTTGTACTTTTCAAAGCTGAACATTCTTATTTGTTGAAAGATGGCTTCTTTTTTTAAAAAAAAAAACTCAACTCAGGACACAGCACCGATGTAAGCACGTTTTCTTAAGCGGGATCCCCCACCCGGGTCTGCCCTGGGAGACTTGGGTGGGGTTAGGTATTTTTTAGTTCCCAGGGTCACCCTGGTCAGCCCCACAGGGTGGGTTTTTCTCTCTATTCTGGGGCATGTGTTTCTGTCTACCCTTTGTCCATTCACCTGTATTTGCCTTTTTAAAACTCTCCCTACTGTCTGCACTGCCTGTAGCTCTTGATATTGGTTGATTGATTGATTGTACATTGCTTAACGTCCCGACAGCAACAAGGCTTTCTCAGGACGTGCCTGCACTGCTTGTGAAAATAAATAAATAAACAGAACATTGAATGTATGTCGCCATCTGGTCAAATACGTTAAATAAACCTAACACATGAACACACATCCAATATCAAGAGCTACAGGCAGTGCAGACAGTAGGGAGAGTTTTAAAAAGGTAAATACAGGTGAATGGACAAAGGGTAGACAGAAACACATGCCCCAGAATAGAGAGAAAAACTCACCCTGTGGGGCTGACCAGGGTGACCCTGGGAACTAAAAAGTACCTAACCCCACCCAGGTCCCCCAGGGCAGACCCAGGTGGGGTCTTGATATTGGATGTGTGTTGCTAAATGGTCTTAGCTTTATTTAGGCCCATGTGTTAGGTTTTTTTAATGTATTTGACCGGCTGGTGACATACATTCAATGTTCTGTTTATTTATTTTTTTTCACAAGCAGTGCAGGCACGTCCTGAGAAAGCCTTGTTGCTGTCGGGACGTTAAGCAATGTACAATCAATCAATCAATCTTAAGCGGGATGGGTTGATCACATCTACATGCACTTCCTCCTTCCCGCCTCCACTCCAACTCTCTAACAAAACAGGATGCAAACGGGCACTTCTGATTACTTTATGGTGCTAATTTTATGACTAAAAAATTGTTGTACTTGGAGTTTCTGTAGAAGCAATCATCGTGTGTGTGTCAAAAACAGTACTCCCAATTATCATCTCCTCCCTACAAGGCCTAGTGGAAGAGCCCTATGAAAAATCATTATGTAGACCTAGGACAAATTGCAACAAAAAGTTTTGAACGCCAGTCAGTAGAGAACTTACAGGCCACGGACCACAGTGCTGTTTCCGTACTGTCCAGTCTCTTAGCCTTAGTCAGTCCCAGTCATCCCCTAATTTTTCAATTCCCTACTAACACTACCGCCCACCAGCTGCACATTTGCCATGCACAAAATAAATAAAAAAAACAGCACATCACCCATCTCATTTCTTGGCTATGAAACTGGTTCCTTACCAACCCCACACCCAAGCAGAGCTGAAATCAGCGTGCCCCTCAAATCATCACTACATCAAAGGCAACTCAACATAGGCCCACAATTGTCCACTGGATAAGCTCAGGATGGTATGAATCAAAGCACCAAACATGTCTCCTTTCAGCTAACCACAAATTTACAGCAAATTCCAACATTCAGCCCAACTGCAAATTTTCAAACAAGGCAAAAATTATTTTTAAAAACACGGGGCCTCTTACTGCCTCAACTTCCCAATTTAAATCTATAACGTGACCTACATAGAACACACCTGTAAAAGTACTCTGAAAAATCGGCCCTAGAGTGCCTGTAGAAAAATAATTTAAAATTAATTTACCAATAATAAACTGACATTTCTGCATCAGTGGTACACCATACGCAGGTTAACTGCGATCAACACAACTGTGATTAAGGCGAGTCAAGGGTCAAGCGCTTTGTGCCCGGTGCCTTAATTTGCCCAGAGACAAGGCAGCAGACCACTGTGAATGGGGTATGGTGTTCAAAAGCAGCCACTTTCTCTCAATCAACAGGTGTTTTCTTTTTCTTATTGACAACTGGAAGAAACGTTTTTAAGAGTACTGTGGATTGTTCAAGGGTGTATTAGTGTATGTATTCATAATGTGTTTGATCACACAAGCTCCTAAACAATGTCATTATTCAATATAGCACCAGCAGATTAATACACATATCTAACTATGGTGGTAACTAATTTATAGCAAATGTTAACCGTCTTCCTTGTCTTTCAAATTTAAGCTCTCATATTTTACATGTATTTATAAAGTGTTGCACAGGCGCCTTTTTTTCTCATCCTGGGAATAAAAGATGGGCTTGTTCACTGGCATGTTCATTGAAAGGTCCTGGTAAATCAAAGTGGCACACTTGCAGTGTGCATGAATTGATCAATGTTCAGGTCATATTCCATAGGCAGTAGCTGTCTCTGTCCCTCACAACCCGCCTGTTAGCGCCGTTGGCCATTATCACTCCGGTGCCATGGACTTTAAACCCCAAACTAATCAACCTTTTTTCTTTCTTTGTTCCACCATGATAGAACGAGTGAAGAAATCAATGTAAATATGCATGGGCATAGAATATCCGTCTCTGGTATACATTTCTACGTGTATTGCTTTGGGGTGCATCAGTGTCAGCACAGATATTTAATGATATCTATTCTCAGTCAATGATGCAAACTATTCTCGTAATTCAGATCACTGAAATATAGATTGTCTTTCACTGCGTTAAAAACTGATTCATTTTTTTAAATATGTAAATTAAGTGCATTCAACTGCTGTTTCTGACTTTATTCTAATGAGTTGTATGTGCGTTTGTTGAGCACAAGTTACATCTTTCCAAGATGAACTCGAAATGTGAACTGTTTATGACTCAAAGTGTTCGGTGAGATTTTAACTTTCATTCTTTATCTGCAAGTTGGCATAAAAATCTGTTCAACTGAGGCTTCTGAATAGATACTTTACACTGACACTGCATTTGTGGAGAAAATTGATACAACACTATACACCCAATAACCTCCTCCACCTGAGGAATGCATATGCAGATCAATTAATAAGTCATAATCTCATGCTCAGTCTTATAATGGATGAGATGCATTAAAGGATAAGTGTTCAGAATCAACACACTTTACACTTCCCTTCTGCTGACTTGCCAAGTGTCAATGACTACAATGATGCTCTGCTGGGCAATGGTGCGTGTCCACTAACACTACCTCAAAAGACAATTTACGTACTATGACTTTGACACGTTCCCGCTACCGCCCCTCCGCTCCCCGGATCCGCCACTGAGCTGTCACGGTCCACACTACGACGCACTGCCCTTGAAATACTACGACCAATGTTCGCAACAAAAACCCTTATTAGACCGGACTAGAAAGTACAAAGTTATGTTTACCGAGCGGTTTGTGAAAATGTCGGTAGTAGTCACGGAACGCGGCAAGCACACCCCTCCCCCCCCTTGCTCCCTCCGGAAGGCTCGTGCCAGTGCCCGGAATTGTGTGACTAGTTTCCCGTTTCTTGATCAGTTATGAAAGTTAATAATTTTATAAAGAAATCCAGCAACAAATTAACTGAATTTGTTTTAGCTACTTATTTGAAACTGAAGGTGAGTTTGCTTTTTCGTTAGACGGAAAGAACACAAAGAACTTCAGTTTTCCCGAAACTCTCCTCAGATCCTCACGACTGAGCACGGCGGTCACAATCATGACTGACACTCTTGTTCGTGGAGGAAGTCCTCAAAACACATCACTATGTGACCAAGTGTCAACCAAGTGTCAACCCTTTCCGGCAGCACCAACACACCGCAGGAGAAGTAGATCGACCAACTGATAGTTCAGGTGTAGTGCCGATCTAGGCGACGATACTGGCTACATACAGAGCCGGCTGCACACGCACTGGTCGCCTCCGTCGATTCGCTGCCCGTAAATCGAGGGAGACAAGCAGTGTGGGCTGCACACACACACACACACACACACGGCACACACACACACACACACACACACACACACACATACAGCACACACACACGCGCACAGAGACACAGAACAAAGTTTTTACATATATTTATTAAACAAAAATAACTTGTAACAATGAATTTTGCAAGGTAACGACCATCTCTGATTGAAACCATGCACCCACGTTTTTTGTTTTCTTTACAAAACATACACATTAAGATACACTTTAAAAACGAACACGGGTCCGTTCCTCTCCATTTGTTTTCCACACGACTACACATATTGCGCTCTTGGGTCAAAGTTCCAAACTTGAATCTCCGTTTCCCTTTGGCTGTCTTCAGCGCTTTGCGGTTGTGATCATTCCTGCAGGAAACATCTCAACAAAATCCGCTGCCGACAGAGCCAAAGGGTTAGTACTACATCAAACGTCATCAAGGAGATGGTGACAGGTCAAGGGTGGTGCCAGAATAGTTCGGTGCTTTTCCATACACTAGGATTTAGCACTACCCTTGAATTCTTATGACCTATCCATCTCCAGATGTGCGTTATGAAAGAAAAACGTGTTGAAATTGGAGAAGTTATTTACAGCTGCATGCCTTCCCCGTGGTGGACTCTTTAGTGCTAAAATTAAAATTTAAAAAAGTGTGTTCTCAATGTTTGTCAAGATTTTGTACCATGTTATTATATACTGATGAGCAAAAGAAATGTGACAATTTTGGAATCATCGGAAACACTTCAGTGTTTCCGATGATTCCAAAAATGTCACATTTCTTTTGCTCATCAGTATTGTAACTGGCCATTTTCTTGCCTTCTAGTTAGTGTGCTGCCGATTTAAAACATACAGGTTAACACACTGAACTGTGGGGCCTGCGAGTTATTCAGGCTTTGCGGGCTGCAATCCAGTACAGGAGAATGGCCATGATAGTTCAAGGATGGTGCTAAAATAGCTTCGCACCTCAAGATGCCAAGCAATTCTGGCGCCATCCTTGAACCGTCTTTGTCATTCTGTCTCCTCTTGTATCTGGGCTGAATGGGTTCAGATACAACAGCAGGAGATGAAGCAGCAATGATACTTCAAGGGTACCGATACATTAGCTTGGCACTGAAATTGAAAAATCAACGTTGCATGAACTAGGTTTAGCCCCGACACACTACCCCGAAATGGATCAACCATGATAATTCAAGGGTAGTGCCAGATTAGTTTGGGGCCTGATGGTGCCAAGATAATCTGGCACTACCCTTGCAATATCATGGTCGATCCATCTTCTGCAAGTGCCTCCAAATGTGGGAAATGCAGCCTTGGGGTAAAAAACATGTTGGCATCCAAATAAAGTGTAGGCAGATGCAACAATAGATACAAATGTGTATGAACCCCTTGAAATTACTTATGACACCAGTTGGCGAGAAAAGAGGCATAACCATGAGTCTTCCGGCGAATGGTATTCCCAATGCGCAAAAGCCCATCAGGCAGACTTCGGCTGCCATTGGCCCATCTACAGGCGTGTTCGGGGCCAACGACAGCTGACGTTGGTCTGATGGCCATTGCGCACTGGGTTGTCAGTAGCAGACCAGAGGTTAATAATACTGACCTGTAATTGCAATGTTATGTCTAAATGAATGAACAATGTCACATTTCTACAAAATAACCATCATAAAAATTTCTCACATAAATAAAATCAAATCAGAACACCTTGTAAAAAATGAATAGAATTACAGATCGTTTGACATTGGAGCGCACAACATTTTTCGCAAATATTTCCGCAAAGAAGCGCTTTTCTAAACCAATCTTAGAACAAATATCATTCAGTGACAGTTGACTTAATATGATTTACTTTTAAGAAACTCGAGTTAGTTAGTTAGTTATTGGGGTTTAACGCTGAGCAGGCGACTAAGGCCATCTCACGGTGAAAGAAACTTGAACAGTATGTCAATTTTGCTGTACAGTCATAAAAATTAGGAATTTTAATATAAAATGACCGATTTTACATCTCTAAATGTGCCCCAGATATACTAAGCCCAGTGTAAGACAGATCCATTTCCACGCGAATTTGCCAAGTTTTCAAACCTGAAATAGCGCAGGTATACATGAAGTCTGCATGCTTGATCTTGATATTGAAATCTGCCAGGCCTCTATTTAGGGTACTGAAAATAGCTTTGTTCTTGTGTTTTTACCAAAATTTAAGACTGTAGAGCAAAATCAACAAATCTTAGGTGTTGAGTAAAACTACTGCATATTAGGTCAATTGGCACTAAATGATATTTGTTCTTAGAGTGGTACAAAAAAGTGTTTCTTTGCAGAAATATTTTGGAACAAGAGAGGCAAAGCCATTATGGCTCACGTGTATGACCGATTTACTTATATACGTGTGACCTTTGTGACAAGGGCTGGCTTCTGCAGCAGCAAAATCCATGTTTTCTGAAAATGTAAGCATTTTTCCCACATCTGTCAACCCCCCGTGACCCTTGACCTTTGTGACGAGTTGACTAAATTAGTATGCATATTAAGGTTTTATTATCAGCTATCTTTGTACCAAATTTGGTTGGAAAATTTGCAAAAATTTGGGAATACCTACAATTTTATAAAAAATCAGCATTCTATACACATTTGCCAGCCTGTTGTGACCCTGACCTTTCCAAAGGGTCATCCAAATTAGTATGCATAGATAGGTCTTACCATCAGGTATCTCTGTACCAAATTTGGGTTTTAAGTTGTGAATAGTATTTGAGAAAAAAACATCTTTAATCAAAATATGGCTATTTTAGGCCTATTTCCTGAGCTCTCATGACCCTTGACCTTTCCGAGGGATCAACCAAATACCCATCAGGTGTCTCTGTAGCAAGTTTGGGTTTAAATTTGTGAATAGTATTTGAGAAAAAACATCTTTTGTCAAAATATTGCTATTTTGGACCTATTTCCTGAGCCCTTGTGACCCTTGACCTTTCTGAGGGGTCATCTAAATTAGTATGCATAGATAGGTCTTACCTTCAGGTATCTCTGTACCAAGTTTGGGTTTGAAGTTGTGAATAGTATTTGAGAAAAAAAATCTTGTCAAAATATGGCCATTTTTCACCTATTTTCTGAGCTCTTGTGACCCTTGACCATTCTGAGGGATCAACCAAATTAGTATGCATAGAAAGGTCTTACCATCAGGTATCTTTGTACCAAGTTTGGGTTTGAAGTTGTGAATAGTATTTGAGAACAAATAAATTATGTAAAAATATAGCTATTTTTGACATATTTCCTTGTCCCCTTGACCTTTGTGAGAGGTCACTCAAATTAGTATGTTTAGAAAGGTCTTACCACAAAGTATCCTTGGGACAAGTTTGAAGAATGTGGCTTGAATAGTCTCCAAGAAAATGCCAACGTTAAAGTTTACCACGGACGACGGCGGATGGACGGACGACCACTGGCCCAAAACATACTCACTTTTGCTTCGCATGTGAGCCAAAAATGTTGTGCGGTCCGATGTCAAACAGCCTATAGAAACCCACACACACTCTAAACAAAGATGAAACCCAAGTAAGCTATGAAGATCATCAGCAAATACCATAGGGCTGACATCAGCCTGATGATCTTTTACATACTGGAGTGGCTTAAGAGGTATGATTTCTTTTCATAACTTTACATTGTCTCCTCCTGTTTAGTGTCTGTTTCCAGTATTGTAGCCCACCCTTCTAGCCCCGCAACTAGTGCGTGTGGTGCGGAGACTGTTCACCACCGAGCTACGACGACCACCATGGGCAGCTGCATAAGGGCAGTGTGACTCGGTGTGGGCCCGGTCGCCAGTATCGCCGCAAATCGGGCAGGTGTAGGCCCTCAGGACGGGGCAAATAACACGTCCATGCACATCCTGAAATACAAACACAATTCAGAAATTAACCACCTTGTGCATGCAGCTGAAAGTACTGTGAACAGACCAGGGCATACAAGTTCAGTGAATCGTTCTAATGTATATAGTAATACAATCTGTTACTGAATCAGTTGGCCAATATTAAAACAACAAACCAACCAGATCAGTAGCTCAATGTCTTATTAACCAAAATGCACCCAACAAGCAACCAACACAAACATAAACCTCTGTACAATCACGTTAACTGCTTGACTGCTACTGATGCGCCATGTGGCGGAAAATATGTTTACTTATGTGTCTTTTCTGCTGCGCGGTATCATCAGTAGGAGTCAAGGGGTTAATGTGATTGTACGGCCTTTTTAACCTATTTAGCCCTGATGATGTACAGCAGGAGATGGATTAACCATGATAATTCAAGGGAAGTGACAGATCAGCTGGGTGCCTGATAGTGCCAAGCTACTCCATCTCCTGCAACTGGTACATAGTCATGAGGTGACACCCTCACAATTTTGGAAATGTGGCCATGGGGTTAAATGGGTTAAACCATTTAGCCCCAACACTCGCAGTATGCAATGGATTGACCATGACAATTCAAGGGTAGTGCCAGATTAGCTTGGCGCCTGAAGGCATTTGGTACATAGTCATTAGGTAATACCTCTAAAATTTGAGAAATGGGGCTAAATGGGTTAAGCTCTAGATCTACCAGAGGCCTTTTCACTTTCACAGTGATAATACTGCGATCACTTACCTTCACTTTGTGCGTTGTATAAAATTCCCTTGTTTCACCATTTTTCCTGCAAAATGGGCAAAAGATTCCAAGCGGCTGCTCTCTCTCACTGCTACCCCCACTGCTTGTGGTGCTGGATGAAATGCCACGGCGACGGCCTCGCAGCATCCACTCCTGCGAAGGCTGGCTGGCAGGCTGGCTGGCAGGCAAGCCGCATTCGATGTTAGACCCCACATCAACTGATGACACTTCCAGACTGGCACCTCCGCTGGCATAGCCTGAACTGATGCCACAGCCTGAAAATATATGAGAGATTTGTCTGGTTTAAGCCCTTTACTGTCAAGAAACAGCCACATTGCCCAACTGAGAGTGAAATAAGCAAAGATCCTCCAGCTGACGTCACCACTGTGGGCTCGCACATGGCATAAGCCTTCTGCAGCTAAAGCTGACCTGAGGATCTTTTGCATACCCACATGAGCACCTACAGCAGATGCAGGTGGCTGATGAGGTTCATCTCTTGGTGACTATTCTTACCTGCATGTCTAACCCATTTAGCCCCAACGCCCTACAGCAGGAGATGGATGGACCATGATAATTCAAGGCTGGGTAGTGCCAGATTAGCTTGGTGCCTGAGGGTGCCAAGCTAATCTGGTGCTACTCTTGAATTATCATGGTCCATCCATCTCCTGTATCTCAGTGGGTCATGGTTATTAGGTGACCCCAGCTCCAAAATTTGCGAAAAGCTGCACTGGGGTGGGATGCCAAGCTATTCTGGCACCACCCTAGAACTAAAATGGTTGATCTATCTCCTAATATATCAAGATGGCGCCAGTTTATGGCGACACGATGTCAGGTGTGCTTGTGGTTGGGATGCTTGTGTTGGCATTTCTACTGGAGGAGGCATGTCAGTTTTCGCCACAGGTACGACCGTAATGTGCTCCTCAACATCAGAGATTCGCTGAATGAATGTGACTTGAGTGGAAATACTCGTTTTAAGGATGTAAACTTTCAAATTTCAAACTGGGTCACAGCATCTCGCTCTGACACAGATCGTGACCGGCACGTGCGGAAACGGGGTCGTAGGAGCAGAGCTCTTGTGAGACTTTGCCGTCACAATTTACGCCCCCCGCTACCCGCCATGTTTCTTTCAAACGTTTGATCTCTGCGAAATAAATCTGACGAACTATTGTGCCATCTACAGACTAAACGAGATTTCAACGACTGCTCTTTATTTTGCTTTACTGAAACGTGGCTCGATTCGACGGTTCCCGACTCTGCTGTCCAGCCACCTGGCTTTTCCATCTTCTGTGGCAATCGCTCTCAAGACTCTGCGGGTAAATCTTGTGGAGGGGGTGTGTTTTTTCTGGTCAACGATTGCTGGTCTACAGATGTGCAATTGTCAAAAACATGTAGTGTTGCCATAGAAACACTGACTATTGCCTGCCACCCATTCTACCTGCCGAGGGAGTTCTCACGTGTCATTCTGACTGCCGTGTACATCTCACCACAAGCGAACATGGAAGCCGCGATAGCGCAGCTGTGTGATGTTGTTACACAGGCAGAGAACTCAAACCCGGACTCTTTTGTTGTTGTCGCTGGCGATTTCAAAAAAGCTAATCTTAGCAAAGAGATGCCTAAGTTTGTACAGCAAGTATCGTGTGCCACTAGAGACGGTAAAATTTTAGATCACTGTTACTCAACCATGAAAGGCGCTTACCGTTCCATTGCCCGTGCTCCACTCGGACAGTCAGACCATGCCATGATTTATCTTGTGCCAGCATACAAGCAACAACTCAAAAGTGCAAAAGCAAAAGTAAAATCAATCAAACAATGGTCACCTGAGGCAGCTGAAACACTCCGTGGCTGTCTAGAGTGTACTGACTGGGATGTGTTTAAGGAGGTAACATCAGACATTCACGAGTACACAGAGGCTGTCACTGACTACATTGCCTTCTGTGAAAGCCTCTGTATTCCCACCAAGACCTGCAAGAGTTTTCCTAATGACAAGCCATGGTTTACAGTAGACATTAAACACAAACTCCAGGAAAAACATGACGCATAAAGCCAGGTATGCAGTACTAAAAGCAATTAAGACTGCCAAGCACAACTTCAGAGACAAGCACAACTTCAGAGACAGACTAGAACAGAAAATCACAGCTAGTAACCCTAGAGACATCTGGCTAGGCCTCAAAGACATTACAAACTATAAACCAGCTTCCAAGACTGCTGATGTTACAGATGCGTCTCTCCCAGACACTCTGAATGACTTTTATAGTCGTTTTGACAAAAAGAATATGACCCCCACCTCCTTCTGTGGAGAGGAGTCACCTTTCATTATTCTAGACGTCGATGTCAGGTGCATGTTTCAGCGTCTAGACAGCAGGAAAGCTGCTGGTCCAGATAACATTTCTCCACGCTTACTCAGAAACTGTGCGGACCAGCTCTCGGGCGTCTTTACTGACATTTTCAACATGTCTCTCTCTCAGTGCACTGTTCCTCTGTGTTTCAAAAGGTCCACATCATTCCTGTTCCGAAAAAATCCAAAGTGTCCTCCCTAAATGACTACAGACCGGTCGCTCTGACCTCAGTTGTCATGAAGACGCTTGAGCGCCTGGTCCTCCGGTTTCTGAGAACATTTACCAACCCTCTGCTGGATTGTGTTCAATTCGCATGATGCGATGTCACTTGGTTTGTTTTATGTTTTACAACACTTTGAAATCCCAAACACCTATGCCAGAATTTTATTTGTTGATTACAGTTCTGCTTTTAACACCATTATTCCATCCAAATTGTACCAGAAGATCCAGCAAATCGGAGTTCCAGAGGCATTGTGCCTCTGGACCCTTGATTTCCTGTTGATGAGACCACAGGTCGTTAAAATTGGTGGAAATGTGTCATCCACCCTCACTTTATCCACGGGCACGCCTCAGCGGTGCGTGCTTTCCCCTATGCTCTCTACTCCCTGTTTACTTATGACTGTGCTTCATGCCATGCCAGTACTAAAGTTCTGAAATTTGCAGATGACACCACAGTGGAAGGGTGCATTACAAACTCAGACGAATCCACTTACCGTAGTCAGGTTGAGACTCTAATTAGTTGGTGTAATAACAACAACCTTGAACTGAACTCTGGCAAAAAAAAAAAAAGAAATGATTGTGGACTTTAGAAAGACTCAGTCCCCTCCCCCTCTTGTGATCAATAGTGAAATCATTGAAAAAGTCCAGAACTTTAAGTTTCTTGGCACTACCCTGTCATGTGACCTGAAGTGGGAGGAAAACACTCGCCTCATCGCCCAAAAAGCACAGCAGCGCTTGTTCTTCCTGTGACGTCTGAAAAGTTTCGGTCTCGGTGCCCACATGTTGATGCAATTCTACCGAGCTGCGATTGAGAGCGTTCTCACCTTTTCGATCACGGTTTGGTATGGTTCCATCACAGCCAAGGAGAAAATCAGACTGAGTAGGGTGGTCCGCGACCGCTTCAAAAATCATAGGCAGAGATCTTCCTAGCCTGGACTCACTGTACCAGCAGCGTCTCTTATGTAGAGCAAGTCTTATCTCCAGTGATCCCACCCACCCCGCAATGAGCTTTTCCAAATTTTACCATCAGGGCGCAGGTACAGGCCCATCAGTACCAGGACCAGCAGATTCCGCAACAGTTTTTTCCCTCTGGCTGTTCACACTCTCTCTGATCAACCGGACTAATTGGAGAGAGCGCGAGTGGCGAGTGAAAACGAATGTGTACAGTCAGTTTTTTTAACTGAATCAGATAATAATAATAATAATAATAATAATAATAATAATAATAATAATAATAATAAATTTATTTCAGTTTTTGCAGGCCATCTGGCCCATATGAACACAAAATACAATTTACAACCAGAAAATACAGGAAGGTGGTTGTAAAAACACACTCATATAGCATTACATCAGCGCACATAAATAAACAAAAAAACAAGAAAAGTTCAAAGCAAATCCCTCTAATTCCTTAATTTAAGGCAACCTGAAATATACATAGCAACTTTAAAAACCAGTTTATCATGTAGGTTTCCACACAGCAGCTGAACTTTAAGATCGGATGGGAATCTGTAGTAAAACAGTGGAATGTACTTTTTACGTAAAGGGGAATATTTTGGACACTCGAACAGAAAATGACACAAATCTTCAGCCTTATGCCAATCACATGAATTACATTCTGGATTAGTGATGGGTTTTCCAAATCTGGATACTCCGTTTAAAGGTAAACGGTTACATCTAAGTAAACATATTGCCCGCCTGAGTTCACAAGAGTTCAGCTGCCCTATGTAACTGGCTCTAAGTATTTCTGGGTGGTAATGGCAGTATTCTGTGTTTGAAGAAAGGGATGCATGCCAGTCCTGTCGGAAACAATCCATCAGCCGATCTTTGAATATCTGAATGAACAGAGGAGTGTTTCCAACTGACTGCATTTCCCATACATACCCAAACCCGTGCATACACAATAGAGTCTTTATTTGCGTAGCCCAGTTCGATCTACCTGAAGCATCATGCATACATAACATCGTGTAACACTGTCTTGGGTATCTGTTTTCTGACATGGTAAGAAGTCTGCACCAGTACTTCACCATTCGAACATAGGCATCAATATACATAGGGAATCTTCCACATTCACCCAGCGCAATATTGTTTTTTACATCTCTTCCAACACCAAGGACCATTTTACAAACCTTTGTATGAACCTGCTCAATTACATCATGTCTCTGGAAACCCCAAACCTCTGACCCGTATAGCACAATGGGTTTAATCTTGACATCAAAAATGTGAAAAACAGTGTCAGCTGGCAAGTTTTGTAATTTAAAGTATAGTCTTTTGATACCTGCAACTGCTCTCCTGGCTTTTCCAGCTAAGTTTTCTACACATCTAGCCCAGTTCAGAGTAGAGGAAAATATCACACCAAGGTAAGTATAACTGGACTCGACTTGAATCTGCTTGTCAGCATAAAACCATTTTTCACAATTTTTCACAAAACCTCCATTTTTGAAGACCACCACTTTTGTCTTGTCCATGTTCACAGTGAGACCCCATTTTTTACAGTATTTTTCTAAACAATTAATTTTCTTTTGGAGATCTGCTACAGAGTCAGAGACAATGGCTATATCATCAGCATACATAAGAAGGAAAATACCCAGTGGGTCTGCAAAAATATCAATGCCACGTGCACCGCACGATGATATTTCTGTCTCAAATTCTGAAAGAAAGATAGAAAACAGCAGTGGGCTCAACACACAACCTTGTCGCACCCCTGACATGCAATCAAAGTAGTCGGTAACTTTGGTTCCAACCCTTACAGCAGCTTTTACATGTTTGTACATACTCTCAAGTGTCTGAAGCAACTTTCCATGAACTCCTTTAGGTAACAAGAGATACAACAGTTTTGTCCTGTGCACACTGTCGTAAGCTTTAGAAAAATCTACGTACATGGTGTAAAAACGGCCACCCTGCTTGCTAAGATACTTTTGCACTAGTGCCTGTAAGCAAAAAATGTTGTCTATAGTACTGTACCCTTTACGGAAGCCAGCTTGAGCCTCAGGAATACAATCATTCTCTTCACAAAAACGCACCAACCTGTTGTTAATGACAAAACTGTACAACTTACTGATAACGTTCAGAAGAGAAATTCCTCTGTAGTTGTCAACATTTCTAGGGTTACCCTTTTTGTGTAGTGGAAATATCACAGCCATGGTCCAGCTTTCAGGGTATTCCGCACTTTGAAACACACGATTAAACAAAGGATGCAGAAATTTCACAAGGATCTCACCTGCATGATGAAAAAGGTCAGTGGGCAAGCCATCAGGGCCTGATGCTTTCCCTTTCTTCATGCTATTTATAGCACTGCGAATTTCATCCTGTGTGATTTCCTCGTCAAATTTTGCATTATGGCAACCATCACAATCATCAGATATATGGTCATTCAAAACACCCTCGGCCTGTCTGCTGAAACCTGAATCATCAACATTCTGATCCACATTTAGCAAATTACGAAAATAATCATACCACACGCGTGGTGAAATGACATCAGAACACAACTTTTTAACGCCAGTCAGAGACTTTATTTTTTGCCAAAATGTTCTTGAGTTTGCATCATTACATGCATCGTTGAGCTCATTCAAAACCCGTGCGTTGTACTCTACTTGTTTTGTTTTACACAACTTCTTAAATTCTTTCTTCATGTCAAGATACTTCCCTAAGTCGTCATGTGTGTTTGTGTGTCTGAACTGCTTCAACTGTATGTACTTGTTTTGTTTTGCTAACTCGCAGTCCGAGTCCCACCACGGCGGCTGTGCACGGGATTCACCTACCTTCTTACCTGACCTCATTTTGACAGCTGCCTTCTGAATGAATGCTACAAGACAGGCCGACCCTTCTTCTACACTCGAGTCAAGCGCTGACAAAAAGTGTTGAAACTGAGTCTCCTGATTATCTTCAATGTATGCACAAAAGGATTCAGCGTAGTTTTCTTTCCAAACAAATTTAACCCCTTCCTCTAGTATTATATCATTATTTAAATCATCATCATCACATGAATAAACAGACTGAATAGAAGTAAACGTAGTTACAATGGGGAAATGGTCTGACTCACACCTGTCTGCAACAAACATATCGGTCACTAGGTCAAACACGGATTTAGAGCAAATACAGTAGTCCACCACACTTTTCCTCGCGCTGGGACCATACGGCGTTGAGGCGCGTCCCCTGGGTGGTGGATAGGGGGTCCCTCGTGAGAGGGGTGCACCGAATGAAATAAGGTGCCGTGAACCAACATGGTCTAAGGGAAGGTGACCCTGACAGAAAACCCCTGGTCCTCCTAGTAAGGGGGTTGGGCGTGGGGGTAGCTTCCCCACCCTGCAAAAAAGGAAATAGCTACAAAAACGCCGACGAAAAGACTAACAGTAATTCCTTTCCTGGAGGAGGAAGGTTCTTCTACTAGAAGACTTATGACGTCCTGTGGTGAAAGCCGGAAGTCTTCGGAAGCCACAGGACCGAGCCACCTCTCTCTATCCAGGGATACAACCATGGGCACATGGAACGTCAAGACCATGTACCAGAGCGGCAAGGCCGCCCAGATAGCAGCGGAAATGCAAAAGTACAATCTTTCCCTGCTAGGCATCAGTGAAGCCAGATGGACGCAGTCTGGCCAGAAAAGGCTGTTAAGTGGGGAGATGATTCTGTATTCAGGTCATGAAGAGGAGAATGCCCCCCATACAGAAGGAGTAGCACTCATGCTGTCACCAGTGGCACAGAGAGCGCTGATGGGCTGGGAACCTCTTGGGCCAAGAATTATAACAGCAGCCTTTAGAACCAAGAAAAAGCTCAAGCTGAACGTCATCCAGTGTTATGCGCCCACCAATGACAGTGACGAGGAAGAGAAACAAGAGTTCTACGACCGACTCCAGAGTGCCGTGGACAAATGTGCGGAGCGAGACATCACCATCGTCATGGGCGATTTTAATGCCAAAATAGGGGAGGACAACACCGGATACGAAGAGGTGATGGGGAGACAGGGACTAGGCTCGGAGATGAGTGAGAACGGGGAGAGGTTTGTAGACTTTTGTGCTCTAAACCGACTTGTCATTGGAGGCAGCATCTTCCCACACAGAAGAATACACAAAGCAACTTGGGTCTCACCTGACCATACAACAGAGAACCAAATAGACCATATCTGCATTAGCAAGAAATTCAGAAGATCCCTTCAAGATGTTCGAGTGAGGAGGGGAGCAGATGTCGCCTCAGACCACCATCTGCTTACCTTAAGAATGAAGCTCAAGCTAAAGAAAAGCCGCACAGAGACAACAAGAAGACAGCGCTATAATGTAGGCCTCCTGAGAGAAACTGGAGTTAGAGAAGAGTTCAAACTGGTGCTGTCCAACCGGTTTCAAGCGCTACAGGAGCTACCCAGCCAGCACACCAATATAGGTCCAATATTGGCCCAATATTGGCTCAGATATTGGGCCGATATATGGGTGGCAATATTGGTCCAATATTGGAAGCGCAAAATGGCCCATTGTTGGCCCAATATCGGGTAAATGTTGGCTGCCAAGCTGGATCCATTGTTGGCCCAGTATCGGGTGAATGTTGGCTACCAATATAGTGCCAAGCTGGATCCATCCTAGAACCAGTATGGTGAATATTGGCTGCCAATATAGTGCCAAGATGGATCCATCCTAGGGCCAGGATGGTGAATATTGGCTGCCAATATAGTGCCAAGATGGATCCATCCTAGGGCCAGGATGGTGAATATTGGCTGCCAATATAGTGCCATGCTTAATCCATTCTGGTGCCAACATGTAGCAAATATTCTGCCAACCTTTTTCCAACATGAATAGTAGTGTCCCAGATTTGGATATTGGTAATTTAATCCAGCTTTTTTTCTGAGGAAAAAGACCATCATGCAAACATATATATATTAATCTGATAGTTATCAAATCAAACGTTCATCAAAATATGTAACTCAAAACACAACTTAAAAAGAAAGACCTGAACTCAGATTCAGTGATGCACAAGTTTAATCTGATTTTCAGTTTTATGAAAAGAAAACACTAACTATACCGAAATGAAGGACAATGATTATCTCATTTAACCCTTTCCATCCTGATACATTACTGCCTGAAATAATTTGACCATGATATCTCAAGAATAGTACCAGAACAGCTTGGTGCACAGCTCTGTCACCACCCTTGAACTAAAATGGTTGATCTATAGATATCTTACCCATAACATACCTTTCACAGGGCAATCTGAAGTTATAAAAAAAAAATCACCCTCAGGCAGGATTCAATGGATTAATTACATCCCCCCCCCCCCCCCCTCACACAAAAAAGAAACCTGTCTGTAACAATACACAAAATGTAAAAAAAAAAAAAAAAAAAAAAGCCCACAATTATTGAATTAAGAAAACAATTGTTCTGATACATGACATACAAAAACCATCTCTGAATGTATACACACAGATGTTCAGGTACTGGCAATAGGATCTGTAAACATAACAGATTTTGTACACAGCACATTTTTTACCTGCTCCCATAAATAACTTTCATACAGATTAACAGAATATACTGACATAATTCGATTGGAGACTAAATTTCCTCCTAAACATACAGGATTTGGCACAAACAACATTGGTTATGAAAAGAAAGAAGAGAATCTCATATGAATTGTCCTTATTAACCCTTTTCATCCTAATACACACATGCTTGAAATTAATTTGACTATGATAATTCAAGGGTAGTGCCAGAATAGCTTGGCACCTGAGACACCAAGCTATTCTGGCACTACCCATAAACTAAAATGGTTAATCTGTCGCAAAATTTGTAATGTAGCCTTCAAGCAAATCTGACAAAATCAGCCTCTGGATTGAATGGGTTAAAAATAGTATCAAATAAAACCTTAAGTGTAATGGGGAGGAGGGGGGGTGGGGGGGGAGTAAAAGTAAGTTCATGCATGCAGCCAGTTAGCATTTTAATAACTTGCAACTAAAAGCAGGTTTGCTCTACATTGCTTGAAAGCCCTAAACTAGCCAGTAGCTGCCATCACTTTTCAAACATAAACACTTCTGCAACAGATGGTTACAAAACATGTATGTCTTATTAAAATGTTATGTGCAACAACAAAAAAACATGAGGCAAGCTTAAGTGATCAGGCAAACTATACTTGTAAAAATAAACAATATGTTTACAAGCATCTTGGCCCGACTGACTTAACAGTGTAGCAAACTGAATATTTGAATCAGAATGAAACTTAATATTGCAATCAAAATTAGTTTAATTTTCTTCTGTCATGGACAGTTTAGTTGAAATTAATGTCCAATGTTTGAAGTTGATGTTGCTTTGACCGGAAAAAAAGTTAATTAAAAATTCTAAGATGGTAGTCAGAAATGACAGATCTATACCATATATAACCATTACACAACATATATTTTATAATGTTTCATAACAAAAGAAATTGTAGTTTTAACAAAATCACAAAACATGCACTACATTCTACTTAATATGATAAATCTGATGACAACAGGTATGATTAACCCTTTGGCTGTCTGTATTGCACTAAGTCACAATGATTCCTGCAGGAATCATCACAATGTCAGGCAGTACTGATAGCCAGAGGGTTAAGCAGCTTGCAAAGAAACTAAAATAAAACTATACTAATCACTGTCAGTCTGTGTCCTGCAGGAATCATCACAATGCCAGGCAGTACTGATAGCCAGAGGGTTTAGCAGCTTGCAGAGAAACTAAAACTATACTAATCACTGTCAGTCTGTGTCCTGCAGGAATCATCACAATGCCAGGCAGTACTGATAGCCAGAGGGTTTAGCAGCTTGCAGAGAAACTAAAACTATACTAATCACTGTCAGTCTGTGTCCTGCAGGAATCATCACAATGCCAGGCAGTACTGATAGCCAGAGGGTTTAGCAGCTTGCAGAGAAACTAAAACTATACTAATCACTGTCAGTCTGTGTCCTGCAGGAATCATCACAATGCCAGGCAGTACTGATAGCCAGAGGGTTTAGCAGCTTGCAGAGAAACTAAAACTATACTAATCACTGTCAGTCTGTGTCCTGCAGGAATCATCACAATGCCAGGCAGTACTGATAGCCAGAGGGTTTAGCAGCTTGCAGAGAAACTAAAACTATACTAATCACTGTCAGTCTGTGTCCTGCAGGAATCATCACAATGTCAGGCAGTACTGATAGCCAGAGGGTTTAGCAGCTTGCAGAGAAACTAAAACTATACTAATCACTGTCAGTCTGTGTCCTGCAGGAATCATCACAATGTCAGGCAGTACTGATAGCCAGAGGGTTTAGCAGCTTGCAGAGAAACTAAAACTGTACTAATTCACTGTCAGTCTGTGTGTGCTCGCTTTGCCGCCTCCCACCTCTGCTTATTCCCATCGCGATCAATTGATCCAGTAACTGAGTAAGCCATTTAGTTAAAACGTGGCCTATGTCTGTTGCACTACCATGGCACCTTCTCACACCATCTGAAAATAAAATGCATGTCTGATTACTGAATCCTGTAGAGTTGACTTTAAGAGAGGTCACTGAAATTGGTGTTTATACAGTGGAAAGTACCCTTGGGCCAAGTCTGAACATTTACAGAAGACTGTGGCTTGCTTAGTCTCAGAGAAATACCAATTGATGCATGTTTCATGACGGGCAATGGCTAAAACTAAAAACCCAGATGACCCAAAACAAAGACTCACTTCGGCCAGTTTTGCAATATCCATGCAGTCACTTGAATGGTTTGATCCCATTTTGGACTTCAGTTTTCTTTTAAGTCTTTTAAGTCCCTTGTTCTATTTATAGAAAGGAGCTTTTAGGAAAGGTCGCAGTGGGGCGAATTTAATAGCATGTCCATGTCAAGGCAAGCAGGCTAAACCTCTAATTGAAGCAACAAGATAAAAATTACGTCATGTCTAGTTACACTAACTTCGCTGCTGAACGTACATTTGGCGTGAAGCGCCGTACGTATGTGCGAATGTATGCGTGCATGTATGTAAACAAGAGTTCTTATCTTTGATATTTCTGTACACACAAGCTTGAATTTAAAACTTGGTCTTGGTGAAATACTTTCTTAAGTGGGTGGCGGCTAAGACAACCTCCGAGCATATTGAATGACACATTGAAGACATAAACAACCGTTTATAGGAAGTCGGTTGACCCAGATTAGAGACCGTAATTTTTGTCATAATTACTTGAACCTATAGCTAGTTTGGAGAAAGATATTGGATAAGTTCGTTAGCCAGCTTTTCATCCTTTCAACTTCTTTCAGTTCAGTCCTCTCTGCGCCGTCTGGTGCTTGAGGCGACGGCAAGGGAGCGCCACTTTTGTCTGTCAGCTGCTATTTTGGGTGCTGTTTGCAGAGTAAGGCCTCTGTTCTTGAGCTCTCGCTCCACGGTTCGGCGCCACGTCTCCTTTGGTCGCCCACGGTTTCTCTTCCCCTGTGGTGTCCATCTCAGTGCCACCCTTGGTAATGAGTCGAGTGACATTCTGCAAACGTGGCCTAGCCATCTCCATCTCCGTGTGGCGATGGTTTCAGCGATGCTGTCTGCGCCTGCTCTCTTCCGTAGTTCCTCGTTTGTAATCATGTTTGGCCAGAAGACCTTCATGATCCGTCGCAGGCACTTGTTCTGGAAGACTTCCAGCTTGCGTTCCGTAGCGGTAGTGGATTTCCAGCACTCTGACCCATATAGAAGGACACTCAGCACGTTGCTCTTAAAAATACGGAGCTTGGTGTGGATGCTCAGGCTTGTGGTCCTCCAGATGGGTTTCAGCATTGCGAAGGCTTGGTTGGCTTTGCTGATTCTTGTGGTGATCTCCCTTGTGCAGTCTCCATCTGTGGTAACCTTGCTGCCCAGGTACGTGAACTCGTCCACTCGTAAAAATTAATTCTTTTCAGAAAAGCATTAAAACACTAAAAAAAAACTTTACTTCTAGAGAAAGTCAGACCGGCGGTGACGTAAAAGAGGCAACTCCGTCACTACGGAGATACTGACCTAATACTCTAAATATAATAATAATTAAATTTATAAAGTGCTAACTCCCTGCAGTGCAGGCTCCAACATCTGAATGAGCTCTAAAATATGACGGCATTCTCTCTTGCACGAGTGGCCCGCCCTCTCACACAAACATGCGCGCATCTCCAGGAGGAATAGATCCTCATGCGCACTCCAGGCGCCTCTTGGAGATGTTTGGAGCGCGCGTGCATGCACGCACACACACGACGCGCTTTAAGAAGTGGATGCAGGTGACCAGTGTCAACCTGCTTTCACACAAATTATAGCAAGACTGAAATTGTACTATGGAGTTCTAGTTTTGACACAATTTTCTCAAGCCTATGACGTGAAACTCATATCATGTAAAACTAAATGAATACGTAAAAACTAAAACTTGCGTCATGACAAATGATGTTTGACAAATCAATCACCTCGGCTGTTTGGCCCAGCGCTAGAAGTGGCCACTTAGTTTGTTCCGGGCGCAGTACAGCAGGGAAAATGACTACATTTTGTTTTTCATGAATTTCTTATGTACCGTTCAAGTGTGTGATGCAAAGCTTTGTTTAACAAACCAAGGGGAATTACTCAGCGCTGGACAGCACAGTTAGATCCCCTGCCCCCACCTATACCTGCGTATTTCTCTGTGGGCTGGCGAATGGGTGCCTGATAGGCGGGGTAGGGATGTAGATGATCGTCTTGTTCTATACCTGCGTATTTCTCTGTGGGCTGGCGAATGGGTGCCTGATAGGCAGGGGATCTAACTGTTCTGTCCAGCGCTGAGTAATTCCCCTTGGTTTGTTATACAATTCTGCCAGCGCTAGCTTCACCTATCTGGTTTGTGAGTAAAGCTTTGTTTGTTTAAAAGCGGACATTCTGCCCAACACACTGACACCAAACACACTATAGTTGTGACAAACCAGTAGCCAGCAGGATAAGGTGGAAATAAAGAGAAAAAAACAGATCTCACAAAGTTTTGCATCACACACTAGAACGGTAAATAAGAAAAATAGAAAGTCATGAAAACAAAAGGTAGTCATTTTTCCTGCTGTACTGCACCTTGCAGGAAGCCCGCTCATCAGCTAGCTTGACAGCTGAGAGACTCGCTGCCTCAGTGTGCAAGCACGACTTGTGACCCAGTTTCTCGGCTCGCCTGGAACAAACTAAGTGGCCAAACTGAAACAGCCGCGTGGCGCGTATGTCTTGACATACGCGTCACGCGGCTGTTTCAGTTTGGCCACTTAGTTTGTTCCAGGCCAGCCGAGAAACTGGGTCACAAGTCATGGTTGGTTGGTTAGTTCGGGTTTAACGTCCACAGCACCGAGGTGATCATGGATGGCCCTGACGGGCGGGTTATGGGGGACAGGGAAATCTATTGCCTATGGAGTACGACCTGAACACTGATCAACTCAGGCGCACTCCAACTGTGCCACTTTGATTTACCAGGACCTTTCAACGGACATGCTATTGAACAAATCCGTTTTTTCCCCTGGATTGTGAGTCCAGCTACCGGGGCCAAGTCATGCTCGCGCACTGAGGCATTATAGAACTCACTGACGCATTGGCAGATCTGTGAGACTTTTTCAATAGATAATTCAACATCAGAATCAGATCAAAGACAAAAGCGAGGACAGCACTCATATAGAAGGGACTTTGTGGGTTATGTTTTATCCCATCTTGTTTTAATAATAAAACAGAGCATTAATTACTTAATTATAATTTACCAATCATTGCGTTGTGCAAGTTACACAGTCTGCTGAAGGCTTCATTCCCCTTTTTTCAGTGAGGTTGTACAATATATCCAGACACTGACTTGTCCTCATCAAAAAGGGCATTGTCCTCCGTACACAATCTTTAAAGTCCAAGCCTCCAATGGGATAAGTACAGAATCTGCAAACACACACAGAAAAAAAAAATAAAACGGTTTTTACAAATAAAATTTGTCCAAAAGAATCACAATCAAAATTTACCTTTCTCTGTAGTTTTCCTGCATAGAGCAGAAAGCATAAAACGAAACACAAAACTGCATGTAAATTATAATAAAATATTAGTTTTTAAACCTCCAGCTACATAACTAAATTGATCAACCCAAGCAGCACACCACAAAACAAGAAAATGCAAACAATATTCAGATTTCAAATGTATAATTACCATGTTGTTCCTGGTCGCCGCGCGTTGTCTAGGACTGTGTTGAGGTTCTCCAGCTCTGCACGATCTTGTAGTGGGAATTCCTGATTTTTCTCCTCTTCGACCAGTACGACTCATCTTTAAAATCCATATTTTCTCAAGGAGAAGTTTAAAATCGTACTATACACGTACGTATACCTTAATCAGCAAGTGCACGTGGCGTCAGTGAAAGAAATATAGAAGAAAGAAAGCTGGAACTTGGTCTGGCAATGGAATTTGTAGCCTTGATCTGCAGTCAAATTTGGCGGAAATAATCGCAGCAGGTGCTATCGATACCGGCATGCAATGCAGTGTCTGACAAAACATAGAATGTGGCGAATAAATGTTATATAAAAAAAATTATTAAAAAAACAAAAAGTCACGGCGTGCCCAAACTATGGTAAAAGATTGCCGTTGTATATTTATTTCCAAGATAAATGTCGGCTAGATTTAAAATTTCATCTGTCAATGTTGCGAATTGGGCCAGACTGGCTCGCCTATCGTGTGCCAACATTTGCAGTCGAAGCAGCGCGCGGGCGCGGTACAGCCTCCGGCGGCTCGCGTGATTGTTCCAGCTTGGCACCAAGATTGATTATACCGGCGCGCGCGCGGGCTCAAGCGATAGCGGCGCGCGTGTTGGTTTCAGCATGGCGCTAAGCTCTCGCATACTGGCCCAATATATCGGCCATTATCCAGCAATGGACCAATATTTGCCCAAGATACTGTGCGTGCTGGGTAGTAAATGAAGAGGAGGCGGTCACCACAGAGCAGCAGTGGAAGGCAGTTAGAGAGGCACTGAACTCAACCTGCAAAGACACTGTAGGGTTCAGGAAACACCACCACAAGGACTGGCTGTCGGCACAGACCTTGAAGAAGATAGAAGCGAGGAAGCAGAAGAAAGCAGCGGTCAACAACAGTCGCACGAGAGCAGCCAAAGTAAGGGCACAGGGGGAATACTCGGAAGCCAACCGCGAGGTGAAGAGGAGTATCAGGGCAGACAAGAGGGCCTACACAGAAAGCCTGGCAGCAGAGGCAGAAAAGGCAGCAGGCAGCGGCAACATGAAACAGCTCTACGACATTACCAGAAGATTGTCGGGTAAGTATGGCCATACAGAAAGACCAGTAAAAGACAAAGAAGGCAAGCCTATTGCAGACAGAGCAGACCAACTCGACAGATGGGCCGAGTATTTTGAAGAGTTACTGAACAGACCTAGCCCACCCGACCCCCCCGACATCCAGCCGGCAGAGACTGACCTACCCATCAGCTGTGACAGACCCAGCCGGGAAGAGATCAGAAAAGCAGTGGCATTTTTGAAGAATGGCAAAGCAGCAGGGCCAGATGGCATCCCAGCGGAGTCTCTGAAAGCAGACCTAGAGACAACAGTTGAGATGCTGTACCCACTGTTTGGAAAGATCTGGGAAGAGGAGGTGATGCCGGCTGACTGGAAGGAGGGGTACCTAATCAAGCTTCCCAAGAAAGGCGACCTCAGCAAGTGTTCCAACTACAGAGGAATCACCTTGCTGTCAGTACCAGGAAAGGTCTTCAACAGGATCATCCTAGAAAGAATGAAGAGCTCCGTTGACCCCCAGCTGAGAGACCAGCAAGCAGGATTCAGGAAGAACCGATCATGTACAGACCAGATCGCCACTCTCCGCATCATCGTGGAACAGTCTCTGGAGTGGAGCTCCCCGCTGTACGTCAACTTTGTGGATTATGAGAAAGCATTTGACAGTGTGGACCGAGAGACTCTGTGGAAACTCCTACGACACTACGGTGTACCCACAAAGCTCGTCCGCCTGATCAAGAGCAGCTATGATGGCATGACATGTCGCGTGATCCACGAAGGGCAGTTCACCAGAGAGCTCCAGGTCAGAACTGGTGTCAGGCAGGGGTGTCTGCTGTCTCCGTTCCTCTTCCTACTGGCCATAGACTGGGTCATGAAGATGACCACAGAGCACAGACGAAGTGGAATACAGTGGACACTGTGGACACAGCTTGACGACCTCGATTTTGCAGACGACTTGGCATTACTGTCCCACACTCATCAACAAATGCAGGACAAGACCACGAGGCTTGCTGACATCTCGTCCCAAGTGGGCCTCACCATTCACAAACAGAAAACAAAGACAATGAGGCTGAACGCAACCAGGGAAGAACCAGTCTTGCTTGCTGGCACCCCGTTGGAGGAGGTGGAGTCCTTCACCTATCTCGGGAGCATCATAGACAAAAAAGGCGGCACTGATGCAGATGTCAGAGCACGAATCGGTAAAGCCAGAGCAGCCTTTCTCCAGTTGAAAAAAGTATGGAGTTCCAGAGAGCTGTCACAACACACCAAAGTCCGGATTTTCAACTCCAATGTAAAAGCAGTTCTCCTATATGGAGCAGAGACATGGAGATTGACAAAAACCACAGTCAACAGAGTACAGACCTTCATGAACAGTTGCCTTAGAAGAATTTTGAAAATCCACTGGCCAGAGAAGATCAGCAACGTCAGACTCTGGGAGAGAACAGAGCAGATAACAGCAGAGAATGAAATTGGGCGAAGAAGATGGGGATGGATCGGTCACAGTCTGAGAAAGCCAGCTTCCAGTATCACTAGGCAGGCATTGTCATGGAACCCTCAGGGAAAGAGGAAAAGAGGTAGGCCGAGAAACTCCTGGCGTCGAGACCTCCAAGCAGACATCAAGAGACTGGGAACCACCTGGAGTAGAATCGAAGGAGAAGCACAGGACAGGAGTTGCTGGAGGTCTCTCGTCGACGGCCTATACCCGGGTAGGGGTGACAGGTGTAAGTAAGTAAGTACCACACTTTTGCCTCTGTTGGCCACGCACGTAATTTCTCCCTCACTGTCACCTTTCGTTCTGCCATTGACAATAAACAAACAGTACTCTTGACATAGTTCTATCAGTTTCCGACCAAAACTGTTTACGCCAATATCTTTTGACCTCTGTGGGCTTTGTGGTACATCCTCTAGCAGATCTGTTAATTCCAGTAAAGGCTGCACGTGTGTATTGTCATCAATAAAATCAGTATCAGACAGACCGGCAGTGCGGGCGTTAAAATCGCCACATAATAGCCAAGGCAGCTCAGGGTGAGCACGTAACACTTGAGACATGTAGTTTTCTAACACTTCAAAACCATCAACGTTATCTTCACCATATACAACAGAACGCTCTGGAGCCACATACACAAATGCTGCCAGAACATCAGATGCAGAATTCAAAACAGACTTACCGATCTTTAAAAACACAATATCCTCAGCTGCCTGCATTAAACGCAACACATGACAGGCTATAGATTTATGTACACACACGGCCACGCCCCCTTTTAACTTTTGTGTACGTGGTGAAAAAAACACCTGATACTCTGGAAAGGTATCCTCTATAACATTTTGCTTACACGACCAGATCTCTGAAAATGCAAAAATTTGACACTTTTCACAGAACTGCCTAAAAGAAACACTTTTCAGCTTATTTACAAGACCTTGGATATTCCATGCCATGATGCGAAACATAGAGCTACCACTTTCATCACTACCACTTTCATCATCACAGTGTGTGGGTGTGGGTTTGAGTATGGGCACTTGAGCGCATGTGTGTGCAGGTAAGTCGTCCTTTGAAGACACATGGTGGGGGTCCTGTGGGTCTGAATGAGGGACGGGCTGTCTTCTCCTGGTTGCTGGGTCAACATGCCGGCCTGCCCCTCATTTCTGCCCCCTGCGCTCCACTGGCCTCTGGGTAGCAGCGTCGTATGCGTGGGTCTTTCCCTCAACAACGAGGGAGTCGAAGCGGAGGAAGGCCTTCTTCCCCGCCTGCTTGGCCTCCTTGAGGAAGGGTAGCAGCTTGCGGCGCACGTCCCTCACCCGCGGGGTGAAGTCCTCAGATATGTAGACCCGGGACCTGTTCTCCTTCAGCGTTCTGCGCTCAAACAGGATCCGCTCCTTGTCTTTGTACTTGTTGAAGCACACGATGATGGGGTGGGGCGCCTTGCCCCCCTTCAGACGATGGGCACGCTCCACCTCGATCTCCTCCTCTATGCCCATCTCGTCCTTCAACATTGACTTGACAGCTTTCTCACAGTCCGCCCAAGTCTCTGAGCGCCCCTGGGGGTGGGGGATTCCGTGAAAGATCAGATTCTTGCGTCTGCTCCGCCCCTCCAAATCATCCAGCTTATCCTCCAGCTGCGTAACTTTCTCCTTCAACTCTTTGTTTTCTTTTATCACCGCAGTAAAGTCACTCTGAATTTTGTCCATTTGCTCCTGCATTGTAGCTTTCATACTGTCCATCTTTTTGTCCATCACATTCAACATTTTAAACACATCAGCAATGGTCGGCTCAGACACTGCGTTTGCCTCACCCCCGGGCGACTGGTTGTCTTGGTTCCCCTGGCATGTCAAAAGAGTCTGTCGTTTCGGTGGGCCTGGGTTCGCTTCGACATCGCCACACCGGAGCAGAAAGCCGACCAAAAACACGAGAATGACTGCCACCGGTCCGCTGACACTGACAGTGCGGTAACGTAGGGCTGCCTTTCTCTGTGCTTTGCGAGCCATGAAGTTTTGAAAAGTCCAGTAAAAGGTACCGCAAATGGCACGAAAAGCTACCGAACTGCTTGGCATGATGAGCTGAATCACCCTGTCGTTGTTCTAAAGTCACTCATTAAGTAATTATGTTGCAAAATGCTAAAAATGTGCGGAGCCGCTCTTCAACTGTCAACTGAATCAGATGTTACTGTGTGTGTGTGTGTGTGTGTGTGTGTGTGTGTGTGTGTGTGTGTGTGTGTGTGTGTGTGTTTAGTCTTAGTATCTGACATTAAGACAAATTCCAATGTTTTTTATTGTTTTGTTTTGTACATGAAAACATATGGCAATAAACTATCTTATTTATCTTATCTTAATCTGTAATGTAGCCTTCATAGGACAATAAGCACATTTAAAAATAAAAATCTGCCTCAGAATGTAACGGGTTAGCTCATTCGCGGCCAGCTGCATCTGGATGCATGGTATAAGCCTTGCATCTGGATGCAGCTGGCCGCAAATATGTTAAGGGTGGTGCCAGAATAGCTTTTCTAGCAGCACATAATTCTGCACTATCGGTCTACACCTCTTATTGTTTCAATGTTGTATGGTCGAATGTGCATGGCCCAACAGTGGTGGACATCACCCCAAAGATCTTTTGGGTATGGATCGTGTGCTTACTTGCAACATGGCACGTGCTGTCGCCAGCACTGCAGCCGGGTGGGAAGTCGAGGGCATGGGTGGTTGTCGCCGTGTTGCTGCTTGTCGTGGCTGCGGCCGTAGTGGTGTGTATACTTAAGAAGTCTGGCATCTCCACTTTGGTGATGGGTCGCGATGACCACCTCCAAGACAGTTGTGGCTGGGCAGAATACATAAAGGTATAAGCAATGGGTGGATAGATGGCCCGATTGAAAGATGGAGGGACTGAAGAGAGAAAGCAGTGGTTGGATGAATGTACGCGCACGTGCCTACACAACTTGAGTAAATGACAAATAAACCAGTAACTTATTTGTGTATATGACAGATATTTTTCCTCAGGCTTTGACTGACCGTTCATCCTTCCATTCATGACTTTCGGGGCTGTGGTCTCAGTGCTGAAAGGATACATAATACAATCCGCACTAACCACAACTACTCCGCTCAACCAGTTGGGCGTAGTGTGCCGTCGTTGGACGGCCGATCTGCCCGCCACGTCAGGCTGACTAAAGCGCCAAAACTTATACCATGAAAAGTGCGTTGGTTGGTTGGTTAATTCATGTTTAACGTCCACAGCACCGACTGAGGTGATCATGGACAGCCCTGACGGGCGGGTTATGGGGGACAGGGAAATCTATTGCCTATGGAGTACGACCTGAACACTGATCAACTCAGGCGCACTCCAACTGTGCCACTTTGATTTACCGGGACCTTTCAACGGACATGCTATTGAACAAATCCGTTTTTCCCCCCTGGATTGTAAGTCCAGCTACCGGAGCCGGGACGGGATTCGAACCCACGACCCGGCGATTCCCTTCGCTCTCCTGCTCCGACATTTAAACGCCTGAGCTATTTCGGACTCTGAAAAGTGCGTGTACATCAGTACATGTATTAAATACGAGATACGGACGCTTCTGCGAGTAAGCTCTCGCCCTTCAGTGTGCGCGAGGGCTCACTCGGTGCAGAAACCCTATGTCGTCTGTGCAAAATATGCCCTTCCTACCCCCGCTACCTCCCCACCCCCTGCATTCAACCCACCGGCACGCACTCCCTGGCTTATTCAGTACTGACATTTTGAGGTTGCAATTATCATTTTAAAAAAAAGAAAAAAAAAGAAGACTAATCTCCTTTAAAGGTATACATCACAGTTCTAGAGAACTGCGGTCGACCGCGATAGTTCAAGGGTGGGGTCAGAATAGCTTGGCGCCTACAGGCGCTAAGTTTTCTGACTGACACCATCCTTGAACTATCGTGGTCGATGGCGGTCAGGGCTTTGGGGCTAATTACGGGGCGATGTGCTGTGCCGCCCAGAGTCGGAATACCAAGGGGTAAATGCATGGTGCCCTCCCCCCACCCCCCCACCCCGCCACACACACACACACTTCTCTCGATTCGTCTTTTCTTGACAGTCGCGTTCGAAACAAAGCCTTCAACGCGAAGAACAGCTGGAACTGATCACGGTCGACAAGAAGCATTGATTTTATTGAGCCCACGCGACTATAGGGGCTGATCACAATCTATGCCGCTTGCATCTAGAAGGCCTGGGTGTGGAACGGGCGTCACAGTGAACGACTAGGAGACTGAAAGGCGTGCCAGCATTGGGATGTTACTTGATATTTATTATGCTGACGGCATGAAGCTCGAAAAGTCCGTTTAACTAGCTGTCGGCTTAGTCGGGCCACCCTGCTCCCCCTATTTATTATTATTTATTTTTTGGGTTAAAAAAAAAACTCTTCCCATTCACAAACTCATACTAAGTGGCTCATACTTAGTTTATGTGTTTATTTTTTAAATAATATTATTAGCGTGTGTGTGTGTGTGTGTGTGTGTGTGTGTGTGTGTGTTATATTTTCACTTATTTCAGTTATTTTCAGTTACTTATTATTTATTAATTTATTTGCGATGACCTAATTTCACATTAACCTATTTAGCCCTGAGTCCCCTGCAGCAGGAGATGGATTGACCATGATAATTCAAGGGTAGTGCCAGATTAGCGTGGCGCCTTTAAGCGCCAAGCTAATCCGGCACTACCCTGAATTATCATGGTCAATCCATCCCTTGCAACTGGTACACAGTCGTTAGGCAACACCTCCCAAATTTGAGAAATGGGACTTTGGGGCTCAAAGGGTTAGCACTAGACAACTGTGACGTCACTACCCTTCGGTAGTGCAGGAAAGCGAATGCCACATGCGTAGAATATATTCCACTGATTTAGATTTTATTCAACTTTTCAAAGCTGGTATTGGATCACACGTATTCAAGTTGACCTCGCTGCATACATCATGCTTGCAAATGTAAATTCAATATGCATCGATTTACCCCCTTCCCTGCCACGGTATTTGAACTGAACGTCATTACATTTTGTTTATGAAATCACTTGGTCCATTCAACGAGCAAAAGCAAACACCGTATGTTGGTCTGTAATTTTGAACCTTACTGTCATGGGCCGTAACTGAGGTGCAATATCGCAGACCAGAACACGAATAAACTATTCAGCTTGGGTTTTTTTGGGTTTGTTTTTTTTCGTTTGTTTTTTGTATGACAGCAAAGGAGTTCGATAAAATGACACGGTGAATGGACTGAATGCATGTTTACTTTGTGGAGTGACAAAAAGATGATTGGGCCGACGCCCTGGTGTGCGCGGGCCTACTGCGGCCTGCATCGGCCCGAGCACCTTCAGCACGGCACTACAAGATCAGAACTTTTTGTGGCATTTTTCCTCTGGCGTCATTACATGACTGAACAGGTACATGTGAGAGGTATGGCAAAAAGTATGCTTAAACGATACAGAGCTCTACGAGAATATGTGGATATATATATATTTTACTATCCGTTCAGATTATACCCGTTCAGTGCCGAGAAAATCGGAACACCAACCAACTACAAGGGGGCTCATGAAGATCTATGCCTCTTGCTAACACCACTTTTGAATACACTAGTGTTCCTGGGACTTTCAGGTGTGCCGCGTGTGCGTGTTTTATTTTATTTATTTTTTTCGAAAAAGGGGGGTGGGGGGGTGGGGTGTCTTCAGTTCAACAAGATTGCAGAAACACAGTTTACGTCAGCTGGCACTGAACTGATTAAGGACACAGGTAATGCAGTGTGTGTGTGCGTGTGTGTGTGTGTGTGTCGGCGCGCGCGCGGCGGTGTGTGCCTATGTGTGCGCGCGCGCATGCGTGAGAGAAAGAGAGAGAGAGAGGGATGGAGAGCGTGTATGTGCACCTATGTGCATCCGTGTGGCATATTTGTATGCGTATTCCACTATGCACTTGCTTCAACGTTTCTATTATTGCTGATCAAATCTCTTCAAAGTCTGTGGAATGGAGCTCGCCTGTCACGCAATGACTTGTCATGCTTTATTTCCGCGTTGATTTGCCAGTGCCTGCTTTCGCCTGTTTTTTATCGTTAACATATACCGTTACGTATAACGTCTGGACTGACAAGGTAGTCTAAATTTCAGATCAAAAGAGGTGACAGACTAGCGTGTAAAATGTAAATAAATAAAATAAATGAATGAGTGAACAAATAAATAAATGCGTCAAAGAAAGATTGAGACAAAACATGTTGTATTATATTTAGTTTAACACATTCGCGGTCAGCCGCATCCAAATGTGCGGCTTATGCCGCGCAGCCGGATCCGGCTGGCCGCGAACGAGTTAACTTGTTTACTTGCAGTTGGATCGTCTTCACTTTTTGGCTCGGCAGTGAAGGGTTTTTTACCTTTGTCGGTTTCGCTTTCTGTCGGAATGACTCCTGCAGGAATCATTGCGACAAAAAGATAGCCACAGGGTGACCGGAACAAGCCAAGCATACGGCCTAAGACTAGTATTGTTCAAACTGAAATAGTCGATCCCGAAGTCTCTTTTCCGACAAAAGCCTCACAAAGTTGTAGAAGTAATTGAGGTGTGAACTGCATGTTATTCATTTTACTATTTTTTTAAAAGAAAAAAAAAAAAAAAAAAAAAAAAGACGAAGAAGAAAGCGTACGCCTGAAAATCTGATCGCAAAACTGTAAACTAGTTATCGACTTGTCGACCAGTACATAATCAAACCGAATGCAAATTCAAATAAACATAAATGAATACAAATTGATGGACTGCAAGATAAAGGGGAAAAACCAAAAATAAATAAATAAATAAATAAACAACCCCAAAAAAAAAACCAAAACAAACAAACTTTCTTTGTTGGGTTCTTCTCCAAGCAAACAAATAAACTGATCAGTAAATACGAATTACAAATCGTCATGAGATACAGAATCATGCATATAAAGACAAAATCACATGTGTTTGTAAAATTTAACATAATATATAACCTGTAATGGAGCGTACTGGAAAACACAGAAAGAATATGCAAAACGAACCAACACGTAAATAACGACTAAAACTATCGATAGAAGTAACAGTTGAAGATTAGTTAGAAGAATAGTTAATGAACACGTACATATTTTTATATTTTTTATTTTTAAAAAAATCAGGTGGAATGTTGAAGCAGAGAGTACCAACAAATATATACACACATATCAATGAGCTATACTGAATTGGAAAAGAAATGCGACATTTTGGGAATTATCGGCGGAAACACTAAAGTGTTTCCGAGGATTCCAAAAATGTCGTATTTCTTTTGTTCGTTAGTACACACACACACACACACACACACACACACACACACACACACACACACACACAAACATCAATAGAAAAATGTGCATATCTGTTACCAACCTTTGTATCTGTGGATTTCTGTTTCTCTCCGTCAAACTCTCCTTCCCAAAGCATTTGAGCGAAGTCCATGTTTCCTTCAAAAAGCTTGTATTCCTGCATGATTAAAAGCACAAAGTCACTAATCCTGTACAAGAGCAGCGTCTAAAATAGCAGTGTCTCTTTCAGTTGTAAATTGAGTACTCAACTGATTATTCAGTCTTTAAACTAATTTTCTAAATCGAACAAGAAATTTTTTTTTTTTAATTTACACGATGCTGGTAGAAACTTGAACTCCGATGTAAATCAGTAAAACAACTGCTGAACAGTTGGACAAGTAACCAGGAAAAGTAAAAAAGTTATGCCTGTTGCTTGACGACTCTGGTTCTGCCTCAAACCCGTTTCCCAGTCTGCAGGCGGCATCGATTGTCATGAACCCATGCAGCTGCATGGGCCTTTGAGAACACAGGGCGGTTGGTAGGTTGAGTCTGGCCCAATGTACGTCCTTTAATTTAAAAAAAAAAAAGAAAAAAAAAGAGGTCATTGTCATCACGCGGACGCGTGAAGCGGACGGGGACTGACACATTTTTTAGAGGTAGGGGTGAAAGGATGCGGCGCCGAGTTCAAGTGATCGTTAGTCGAGCGCTGAACCCCCTACGATCGTCAATAAAAGAGGAACCGCTGGAACCAGTTTCTGCCAAGAGACATAAATTCTAACGAGTCCCTGCGGTTGCAGGAACGCATGAACGTCTATGTTCCTTGAAGATCGAAAGTGTTCCATCATGAACAATCTTTGTAGTGACAGATCAAGACTCGGTTGCTATCGGGGCAACTCAACTGAGGCCAGGGGTCAGTTGCATGCAGTGAGTGAGCTTAGTCCTGCACCAGCCACTAAACAAGCCTTGGAGGCTGGGCGGCGACGCTGTTTTTGTGTCGCTTTGTCCGCTTTTGTCGACTTTGAAATACTTGCCATTATGATAATATGAAAGAACCTCTAAAGAGCCGCTAGTGATAGATGTACGTCCACGAAGAACTCGTGTAATACAAGTTGTTCTGACAATAGAATTCGGCGTGAATTTCTAAGACTGCGACCGAAGACTAAAAGTGATTTTGCCGTGTAAACCATCAGAGGCGGTGTGTGTGTGTGTGTGTGTGTGTGTGTGTGTGTGTGTGTGTGTGTGTGTGTCACTGTGTGTGTGTGTGTGTGTGTGTGTGTGTCACTGTGTGTGTGTGTGTGTGTGTGTGTGTGGAGGGGGTAGAGGGGGGGGGGCGATGGTGGTGGTGGGGGTGGTATCACACCGGTCATTATATTCCCGTTTCTAATGATTCTCATAACGGGGTCAAATGAAATTTGAATAGATAAACGTAATTGAAAACCAGTACTTCCGGTTCTCATTATTTTGTGTAATATTCAGATTTTCCAGACTACGGCGTAGAAATTCATCCGGCAAACATTTCTTTCATGGACGAGATGGACATCATGCACATTCGCTTGATCTAGCCAGACAATGCGGCTTCAAGACAGACATGTTTGCGACTTTTTGCCTTTGTGTAATTTGTTTGCTAACTTGATCAGCGTTGATTCTTTTCTTTTTCTGCCACTGACAAGTGAAGAGCCGGTAGGGGTCACATATTAATATGCATTAATTATCACCAAATATCAAAGAACAGTGGAGGGAAGGGAATCGGAGAACATTGGCTTACCGAAAGATCAAATACATGATGGACGAATGAAGTGGGAAAACGTAGCGATGCCAGGTACTATCGCGATCTCTAGGCCGGAGTGAAGGGTGGGTATGGGGAGGGGCGTGGGGGTTCCATACTTTCCAATGGGGAGTGGTGTAGTCATGATGCGGCCACAGCGAGTCATGCGACCAGATCAGTTTTTCACCACACTCTGAAGGGGAGGGGTTTGTAATGTCACTGATATTTCAGTAGTCCAGTTAGTCTCCAAACTCGAGTTTGCACTGCCGTGAACCTAAAGGGAGCATGAGCATCGCGCTATTCTACGGCTATTCTACGCCGCAGTGCCGGGACGGTCGTCCAATCGCACGTGTTGACAGCCATGGGTGCTTTTGTTTTGGGCTCGGTGGTCCCGATTTCATCCCGGCTGCGTAAACATAGCAGCATAGAGGCAACACTAGCCACCAAGATACATATAGTACATGTAGCTTCTCACAAGCCCCCGCACTCTGCGCGGAACTCATGAAGATCTATGCCTCTTGGGGAGTTTTGTCTTTGGTTATGGGCGAACATTGCTAGGCAGTGAATGCCATCCGTCTGATGTAAAAACAAGAATATATTTATCCTCGTGAAAGTATGCGGTAACGGTGGAATGAATGTTTCTTGATAGGTTCATTTGTCTCTGTGCACATCAGACGGAACAGAAAACCTTCTGCCATACCATCTGACGGCAGTTCCGATGAAAGCGGCCTTCAAGGCTGGCTAAAGCTTTGTACTGTCCCTAGCCCTAAACCAAATAATAGCCCTATCAAAGCCCATTTTAGTATATATTTTAATTTGTAACCTGGCTTTTAAATTTCTGCCTGTATAATAATGTGCCTCAGCAGATCCAAGTATATTCCGTAGTGAACCCGAATCTGTCTTTAACAGAACGATAGAGGGCGTGAAAGTGTGTTTATTTATATGGTCATTGATGTACGGTTACTGAAAAACAAAAGAAACGGCTGAAACTCAATGCAAACCACAATAAGCGCATCTCCCTTCACCCTCCCCCACTCAGCCTGGAAATTAAAATTGTGTGAACTGAAAAAGCAAAACTTAGGCACAGATTCTCATGAGTCACGATCCTGTAATTTGCATGACGGACTTCTGAGGATCTATGCCTTTTCTCATCAGTAGAAAGGGCCACTATCACACTGAATTAGATACACTCACTGATACGCGCCTTCTGTCAGTCTGCAATAAACATACATCTTCATGGCGCCCGCAGATGCGAAAACTAATGAGAATCATGCCTCTTGCCTGGCTCTATCATTACGCTGGTCCTTACATACAAGAAGCTACCCGAGCTGATTCACTGACTACCTTCCATAGTGTAATAGACGCGTTGACAGCAATTATAAACAAACCGCTCTGCTGAAAAAAAAAAGTGGACAGAAACAGAATAGATAGAGCTAACATTTTTCCACCTAATGAAAATGATTAGGCTTTTTGGAGAACTGTGTCAGTATATATTTTTAATTTGTAACCTGGCTTTTTTAAATTTCTGAGTTTTCAGAATTATATGTGCCTCAGCAGATTCAAGTATATTCCGTAGTGAACCCGACTGTCCTTACCAGAACAAAAAAAAAAAAAAAAAAAGAAAAAAAAAAGGGGGGGGGAGGGGGGGAGGGGGAGAAGTGTGTTCATTTATAATATGGTCATTGATGTACGGTTACTGAAAAACAAAAGAAACGGCTGAAACTCACTGCAAACCACAATAGCGCATCTCTCTCCCTTTCCCCCACTCAGCCTGGAAATTAAAATTGTGTGAACTGAAAAAGCAAAACTTAGGCACAGATTCTCATGGGTCACGTTCCTGTAACCTGCGTGGCGGACTCTTGAGGATCCATGCCTTTTCTCATCTGTAGAAAGGACCACTATTACACTGTCCGAGATACACTCAATGATAAACACCTCCTGTCTGGAATAAACATAGATCCTCATGGCGCCCGCAGATACGAAAGCTCATGAGAATCCTGACTCGTTCCTGCCTCTATCATTATGCTGGTCCTTACATACAAGAAGCTGCGCGAGCTGATTCAGTCACTGCCTTCCATAGTGTATTAGACGCGATGACAGCAATTATAAACAAACCGCTCGGCTGAAAAAAGGGACAGAAACCGAGAAGAGCGCGCGCTCACATTCCATCGAATCAAAATGATTAGGCTTTTCGGAGTCTGAGTTAGAACTGGTCCTCGTGTGAGGAGAGGTGAGGCCTACGGTGCGGGGTGGGGTTACGCCGAACTCTGGAAGAGGTAAAATTAAATTGCACGAGACTTACTGAATATATTTTAACTGGTGTGTGTGTGTGTGTGTGTGTGTGTGTGTGTGTGTGTGTGTGTGTGTGTGTGTGTGTGTGCGTGCGTGCGTGTGTGTGTGTGTGTGTGTGTGTGCCGTGTGTGTGTGTGTGTGTGTGTGTGTGTGTGTGTGTGTGTGTGTGTGTGTGTGTGTGTGTGTGTGACGGTGTGAGTG
Organism: Semisulcospira habei; assembly: GCA_036245525.1. Lineage (NCBI taxonomy): Eukaryota > Metazoa > Mollusca > Gastropoda > Semisulcospiridae > Semisulcospira > Semisulcospira habei. The sequence continues at coordinate 138,628,463 of BTPG01000005.1, read as the reverse complement.
TGTAGTGTGTGCAGTGTCTCGGCCGGTGTGTGTGTGTGTGTGTGTGTGTGCGCGCGCGCGCGCGCGAGTGCGTGTGTGTGTGCGTGTGTGTGTCTGTTTGTATGTGTGTGTGTGTGTGTGTGTTAGGGGGGGGGGCGGGGGGGGGGGGGGAGGAGGCTTCTTATCCCGAGATCCGTCCCTGATTCACCATCACCAGTTTAGTCTATATTCACTTCAAAATCTGATCTCGGCTGCCAGTAAAAAATAGTTCAAGGGAGGCAATCACACAAGCTACAAGCTTATTAGTGTGAGGTGTGATCGCCTCCCTTCCATTGCAACGTTAGCAACTTTTCAAACAGCATTTCCACTTCATGTCATTTTTATTTCCTCACATCTTGTCTTTTCTGCGACATTAAATGATTAATTAATTGATTTGTCAATTGATCGATTTATCATTAAATGCTCGACAAACAGCTCCTCCTCTTCCTTACGCACGGTCAAATCGTCGTCGGGACCGACTCAACTGGAGATTATTACAAAGCATAACCCATGTGACCCCACGGCGGCACTATTTCCAAATTTTGGAGGTGTCGCCTAAAACCTGTGTACCAGGTGCAGGAGATGGATCGACCATGATAATTCAAGGGTAGTGCCAGACGAGCTTGGTGACTTCAGGGTGGTAGAGTGTTACGTTTGTGGTTGTTATTCTTTTTAGAGAAAGAAAAAATCCGACCACATCACACCCCTGCTCAAACTCCTCCACTGGCTCCCAATCCCCCAACGCATCCAATATAAAGTTCTGTCTCTCTGCTACAAATCCCTGAACAACTGCGCTCCTGCCTATCTCTCTAACTTACTTCACCCCTACACACCTTCCCGCTCTCTCCGCTCTGCCTCCGACCCTCTCCGCCTCCACATCCCTCGCACCAAACTTAACACTTTCGGCCCCCGCTCCTTCTCCGTCTACGGTCCATCCACCTGGAACACTCTCCCACTCTCTCTCCGTCAGAAACACTCTCTCTCCTCCTTCCAGTCCGCCCTCAAAACTCACCTCTTTCAACAGTTTTAACATTATATCACCACACTCCCCACCCCAAGCTGACCGTCGTAATGTATTTCACTGTTTGTGGTACGTGAGTCATTGTCTAAAGCGTGCGCATGCGTGCGCGAGTTGTGAGTGTGCGGCCACACAGGGCAATTGCTTCCGGTGCATGTAGAAACTTTTCCGCCAGAAATAGTTCAAAAAATTTCCTCCCTTTTTGCCATTTTTTTAGGGTGAAAAACTTCAATTGTGTGCCTTTTTTGGCGTTTTGAGCAACAAAAGGCATGACAGGTGGTGTGAAAAAGAGCAAAATCTGGGTAATTTTAGTCGACCTAGTGTGTTCATGGGAGCCTAATTGGGGCATGTGCACGGTTGTATGCAGGCTTGCAGACGACAGTTTTGTCATGGGGTACTTAGTGCATTTGAGTGTTGTGAAAAACGCTAACTCTTAATTTTTTTAAGAATTGCTGAAATAGCTTCTCCTGTGATGTGCTCCGCGTGGATTTTTTGTTTTGGCAGAAAAGTTCTTCGTTCATAGTTTTATGCTGCAAGAGGCTAACAGATAACAGTGTGTGAAAAGGGGGCGTAACCTAATTGCCCTGTGTGGCCTGCGCTTAGAGTTATAATTATTATAAGATAAGCGCATTATAAATACCGTAATTATTATTATTATTAGAGTATGTCAGTCAGTGTTGATCATAGGAAAGATCCGACTGAATTCAATTGAGTTATTTTGGATAAGAATCACGTACCATTTTTAACGTGATTCGTTTTCTTTTGCCTGGAGAATTGCGATAGATTTTTGTTGTGTAGCTAGAATGTCGCATATTTTCGCTACTTGTTGTCGCAAAGTCTGACCTACATTACTCAGGTTCGGGAAAGGTCGCCGACCGTTCTAGTGACCTCAAATATGACGTCAAGGATTTGTCAAATACACGTGTTCGCTACATTTCGCAACATTACAGAATGCGTCTAGATGTTTGTGGAAGACTGTAGATAGATCTAGAGTGTTCTCTTTGGCTCACGTGCGAAGCAAAAGTGAGTCTATGTTTTGCGGGGCCAGTGGTCGTCCGTCCGGCGTCCGTCGTCCGTCAGTCGTCCGTCCACCTTCCGCCGTCGTCCGCGGTAAACTTTAACGTTCGCATTTTCTCGGAGACTATTCAAGCCACAGTCTTCAAACTTGGCCCAAGGATACTTTGTGGCAAGACCTTTATAAGCATACCAATTTGAGTGACCTCTAACAAAGGTCAAGGTCACAGAGGATCAGGAAATATGTCAAAAATAGCTATATTTTGACATAATTTATTTTTTCTCAAATACTATTCACAATTTCAAACCCAAACTTAGTACAAAGGTACCTGATGGTAAGACCTTACTATACATACTACCTGATGGTAAGACCTATCTATGCATACTAATTTGGATGACCCCTCGGGGATGTCAAGGGTCTTAAGGGCTCAGAAAATATGTCAGAAATAGCCATATTTTGACAAAAGATGTTTTTTTTTTTCTCAAATACTATTCACAACTTAAAACCCAAACTTGCTACAGAGATACCTGATGGGAAGACCTTTTTATGCACACTAATTTGGTTGATCCCTCAGAAAGGTCAAGAGTCACTAGAGCTCAGGGGCCCGGTGCACAACAGCCTTCTAAATTAAAAGCATTTAAAAGTTAAAATCGTTTTTGTTAACAGAGGTTTTAAAACACTTTAAAAACTAGTGCACGGTTTAAAAACAAAACAAAACAACGTTTTAGCTAAAAATTGTCTTCCGCACTACGTCACCAATATATAGACTGAGAGGGAGTTCGTTGAATAGTCCATTCACAGTAAAGATTTATAAGCACCAGTATGGAGAGAAAATCCCAATGAAAAGAGAAACACGATTAGCAAAGACAGTTACACGACAATTTATTAATATTTAGGCCTGTTCAAACAAGTAAACAATTTGCAACTTTTTTTTCTTCTGATAATGAGGATGCAACGGAAGGTATGATGTGAACTAAAATAGTTGATAAACTGAAAGTTTGTAAAGTAAAAAAGAACTAACACCTATAAGATTGATGTCAATTAACTGTATTGCGTCAAAACACGTCAGTTCCATACCAAGATGGTTGCTCCAAGTCCGGCGGAGACTATCCCCACCCCCAACCCCCCCCCCCCCACCTCCCCCCCCCCCGTCCCCCCCCCCCCCCCCCGCCCTCCTCCCTCACCGCCTAAAAAAATAAATTCCTCGGCAGAGGAAGCAGTCCTGCTGAAGGAATATGGAAGTAATTAAATACGTGCAGCACAACAGCAACAAACAAGCGAAAAAAAAAAAAAACCCAAACTACGGAAGAGTTGTGGCTCGAACTACGCCAGTCGTGGTTTCAAAAGTGGTATGTTTGAGCGAGCACTTTAGCCACTTCGCTAATGAGGAATTTATGAGAAGCGATCTTATTATAATTATCATATATACAAAAAGCTACGTTGCGTTACGCCGGCTGACCTCCGCAGATATCTCCGACAATATTTTACTTTATAAGAAGCCGGGTGCACAACAGCCTTCTAAATTAAAAGCATTTTAAAGTTAAAATCATAAAAGCATTTTAAAGTTAAAATCGTTTTAGTTAAGAGAACTAACGCCTATAAGATTGGCATCAATTAACTTTATTGCGTCAAAACACGTCAATTCCATTCCGACCAAGATGGCTGCTCCAAGTCTGTCGGATACTATTTCAGTCCACACACACACACACACACACACACACACACACACACACACACACACACACACACACACACACACACACACACACACACACACACACACACACACACACAGAGTTACACACACAATTTCCTCCGTCGGCAGAGGAAGCAGTCCTGCTGGAGGAATATGGAAATAATTAAATACGTGCAGCACAATAACAAAAAACAAACAAGAACTGAAAAATAAAAGAAAAACAAAACAAAACGGAAAGGCTGTGGCTCGACCCACGTCAATCGTGGTTTCAAAAGAGATATTTTTGAGCGTGCACCTTACCGACTAGCCTACACTATTGTGTCATTGATGGTAATCAAGCTTATTATAATTATATACAAAGTCAGGTTGTGTTACGCCGGCTGACCTCCGCCGATCTCTCCGACAGTATTTCACTTCCCAAGGCAACCAACCAACCAACCCCCCACCCCCTTTTCCCCCTCCCCCTTCCCCTCCACCCCCTCCCCCCCCCCGCCGATCGCCCCCGCCCTCCCCCCCTGCCCCCCCCTCCCCCCCCCCCGAAAAAAATCCCAAGAAAAACAAAAATAGCCATAATAAATTAAAGACATAATAAGTCAGGACAATAGAGTCGGCGCACGAGAACAGCGAGAGCAGCAGCATTTACCAGCAGGACGGGACCGAGCTCACACAGTGTAAGGCCCATAGTTCGATTCACTGCCGCCACTTCTTTAGAACCACACTGCTTGTCATCCTGCCGCGGCAGCAAATCTAGGAGACAACCAGTGTGGACCGTTCCGAGCGGCTGCACGTGACACCGCCGCGTGAGCCCCGCGGGTAGACAAACGGCGGCGGACAGACTGACACTGACGGATACACTGACGGGCCGACAGCCGATACGGCAGGACAGAACGTGACGAGAAGAGACTGCGACTGAGAACAGAAACAGGTTATAATTTATAATATAAATTTATGTGCTACGAGTGAGGCTACGATTAACGCCGAACGACTCTCGATCCCAACTCGGCCAACGAACGATAGCTACTAAGCGGCGGATACATGAACCAAATTCTACGGCATAAGAACAGCCCGACAACACTCCAAACAGCTCCAAGAGGCATAGATCCTTATAAGCCCTCAGGGCTCATAAGGATCTATGCCTCTTGGAGATGTCTAGGGGTGTTGTTTATGCTTATGGTCCAAGCTGATTATGTGTCGTGTTTTCGCTCTCTCAGTGTCGTCGTTGGGCCAGAGTGGTTCAGTCGTTACAAACGATGAAACCTCAATATTCAGTGATATCGGCCGTAAGTTCCAAAATCACGGACAGGACAGACACCAAGGAAATGACTTCCGTTTAACGGACAGAGCCCTAAGATCTAAATTCTCAACTTTGCGAGTCAGTTAGCATCTGACGACTATATTACCGTTCAGGAGACAGATTCACCATGATACCTAGTACGCAAAGGCCATCGCGCGGGCCAATGGCAACGGCGCCGGGCTGACGTCGGTCCGATGGTCTTTTGCGCACTGGCTAGATTGGCTACCAGAGGCACCAAGGTACCATTTAACAATCATGGTCGATCCATACATTGTTGTCTAGAACCGTGTGTGCGGCCGGTGTGTGTGTGTGTGTGTGTGTGTGTGTGTGTGTGTGTGTGTGTGTGTGTGTGTGTGTGTGTGTGTGTGTGTGTGTGCGCGCGCGCGTGTGCGCAGACACGAGCACGCGCATGCAGTGTTACGGTGTGTGTGTATGTCTGTGGATGCGCATCACTGAGTCACATGCTGAGGTCGAAAAACGCGCGTTGAGCCAGCATTGGTGTCTTCTTTGCACAGCAATATAGCACAGCGGGGGAAAAAAACTGACCGATACGGAGAGAACGATACTCGACACTCATCATCATCATCATCAGTCCCTTGCCCGAACTGGGCGTTGGGGGGACTGAAAGACAGCAGCAACAGACAGTGCTCTCCACCGAGTTCTATTTTGGGCGGTGGCAAGCAAGTCTGGCATCTCGAGTTCGGTCCATTCTTTTATGTTTGCGACCCAGCTCTTTCTCTGACGACCTCGCCGACGACTTCCTTCGAGAGTGCCCTGGAGGATAGTCTTGGACAAGGTGTTGTGTCGGGTCACGTGGCCAAACCAAGCAAGCTTGCGCCGTTTCACGGTTGCCAGAAGGGGTTCATGTGGGCCCACCAGGGAAGTGACGATGCTCCGTACATATTCGTTGGTCTTGTGCTCGCGGTACGAGATGCGGAGCAACTTCCTCAGGCACTTGTTCTCAAAGGCCTGGATTTTCTTTTCTGAGTCTGCAAGCAGTGTCCAAGTCTCACAGCCGTAGAGTAGAATAGACACTACGAGGGACTTGTAAAGCCTGTACTTGATGGTGAAGCTGATGGAGTTACTTCGCCATATCCTGTCCAGCCTGGCCATTGCGGATGTTGCTGTACCTATCCTGATACGGATCTCTGCTATGCAACTACCGTCTTTGGACAGGGTGGCTCCCAAGTACTTGAAGCTATTGACCTCTTCTAGCTTCTGGCCGTTCATGTGAATGTTGCTGCTGCTGTCGCTTGTGGTGTTGATCATCACTTTGCTTTTATCCGTACTGATCTCCATGCCATAAGACCCTGCGCTAGTTGAAAGTTTGTCTGTCAGGTTTTGGAGCTCACTATTGCTGCCTGCCATGAGGTCAATGTCGTCTGCGAATCGAAGATTGCACAGGGATCTGCCACCAATAGAGATTGAAGTATGGTGGTCGTGGAGGGTTTTCTGCATGATCTTCTCCAGGAATATGTTGAAAAGGACAGGAGAGAGCAGGCATCCTTGACGGACACCGATCGTCGTCCTGAAGAACTCGCCTGACTGATTGTTAAGTAGAACCGCGCTGCAGGCGTTCTTGTAAAGCGCTTCTATCATTTGGATCAGTCCCTCCTCTATGTTGAACGATCTCATGACTTGCCAGAGTCCGTCGTGCCAGACGCGATCAAATGCTTTCCTGAAATCAATGAAGTTGTGGTAGAGTTCGCGCTGATGCTGCAGATGTTTCTCGATCAGGACGCGGCAGTTGAAAATCTGCTCTACAGTGCTTCTTCCAACTCTGAAGCCAGCCTGTTCTTCTGCCAACAGTTCCTCGGCGAAAGTTTTGAGGCGGTTGAGAATGATTCTAAGCATTACTTTGCTAGGGTGACTTATCAGACTGGTAGTTCTGTAGTTCTGGCACTGTTTCATGTTTCCTTTCTTGGGGAGCGGGATCACTAGAGACTGTGTCCATTCTACTGGCCATTTCTTTTGCTCCCAGATCTTTTGACAGAGTGTAGTGAGGACCTTCGTTGTTACTTCTCCTCCATGTTTCAACAGTTCAGCAGGTACGTTGTCTACACCTGGAGACTTTCCTCCCTTCAGGCCGCGTACGGCTGCTTCCACCTCTTCTTCAGCTAACACTGGCAGGTCTTCAGCCTTCCTGGCCCCAGCCTGGTTGTTTTGGAGGATGCTGGTGTCTGGCTCAGCCTTGTAGTTATACAAGTCTCGGCAGTACTCAGTCCATCTGTTTAGTACAGCAGTGTTTTCCGTAAGGAGTTGGCCGCTGCTGTCTTCGATGACTGTGGCTGTTCGCTGTTGAGTCTTGGTGAGGGTCCTTATCGTTTCATAAGCCTTCTTGCTGTTGCCGTTTGCCATGCCCTCTTCCACGCTACAACACTGGTCTTCAATCCAATCTTCTTTGGCTTCTTTCATCCTCTTCCTGATCTTCTTGTTGACAAGTCTGTACTTGTTTGCTGATGTGAGGTCTTGGCCTCTCTTTTTCTTCCAGGCTCTCCTCTCATCACAGAGATCGAGGATGTCATCGGTGACCCAGGGCTGTTTGCGCTTCCTCTGCTTCCCCAGCACTTCTTCTGCTGTAGAAAGTAACACCTCTTTTATATTTCCAGCAAGGGTGTCTACGTCGCAGTCCAAAGTAGGCAAGGCTGCAAATCTGCCTCCCACCTGGGCTTGGAAGAGCTCTTCTACTTCCGGGTCTTTTAGCTTCTGGAGGTCGAATCTGATGCGAGGGCTCTTGCTATCTCGTTTCAATGCCAGCTTCAACTTGAGGCTAGTAAGGACGAGGTTGTGGTCGCTGCCAATATCAGCGCCAGGAAAGGACCTCGTTTGTGCTTTGTTAACGCTGGATTTGAATCGTCGAGGAAGCAAGATGAAGTCAATCTGGTTATGGACCAGGCCTCCTAGCGATTGCCATGTCACTGTTCTTGACTTCTTGTGTGGATGGAGGGTATTAGCAACGGTGAGACGGTGACTCTGTGCGAACTCTAAAAGTCGCAGGCCTCTGTCGTTTGTTTCTCCAAGGCCAAACTTGCCAGCTGTTCCTGCCCATTGTTGGTAGGCGTCAGGGCCGATCTTTGCATTCCAGTCACCGAGGACAGTCAGAATGTCTTTCTTAGGTGTTTTCTTGATGATGTTGTCCAGTTGTTCGTAAAATTCTTCTAATTCTTCATCATCATGATCTGCTGTTGGAGCGTATACTTGAATGATAGTGATGTTGTGCGGTCGGGCGGAGATGCGGATGGAGATTAGTCTGCTTGACACGGGGGTGCAGCTGATGACAGTTCCAGCCACCTCTTTCCTTACGATAAAAGCTACGCCATGTTCGTGCTTGGTTTCTTTTCCGCTGAACCAGATTTTATGGCCTTCATCTGTTGTTGTTTCTCCGAAGCCTGTCCATCGAACTTCTGCAAGTCCTACAATGTCCCAGCGATAGCGCTTCAACTCGTGGGTGAGTTCCTTCACTTTGCCGCACTGGTAGAGTGTGCGAACGTTCCAAGTTCCGATAGTTATTCCTTGCGTGGGCAGCTTGATGGTGGGTTTGGTTCCAGTAACACACTTGTCGCCCCCACCCTGGAGACCTCCAATGGGGTGCGCGGTCGTTGGTGATCCGGGCCCCGACCGATCCGGCATGTTATTCTTATTCTGTTGCTTGTCCATCAGTCCTTTCAATGGGCTTAGGCGAACTTGGCGGCGCCCGTCTCCTCTCCAAGTATTTCAACTGACTGAGAGACGCGTCAGCCCCTCACAACGTTTCGCCCGCCAGCAGAAGCGGTTACCGGGGTGTGGCTAGGTAAAGGACCTCGAGCCAGCTGTGAGAGTTGAGTGCCATGTAAAGATCAGTGCTCCCGCCTGCCCCAAGAGGCGCTCCTGGCTGAAAAGTCAAAGGTACTACTTCTCCATGAACACTCTACACCCCGACACTACTGACACTCAATTGATACGCATCTCTCGACCCCAGTCTGTCATCTTTGCACATCAGTAACATGATCCAAACAGCTGGATTATTGTGGCTTAACCCCTTCCCTGCCACTGTACGTACTGACACTGTGCGTGCATTTTTGCTTCTGAAATATCGGCTCATTCAACGATCAAAAGTCAACACTCGTCCAAACATGGATGCATATTGGTCTCAGCCAGAGAACTAGCTCCTTATGAGCCCCCGCAGTCGCGGCCGGTGTTCGTGAGGATCTATGTCTCTTGCAGTTGAATCGTGTTCACTTTTGTCCTAGGCAGTGAAGGGGTTAATGGCATGCCAGGTCCCTCTCCAGACCGTACAAGCGCAATGCCTTTGCTCGGGCAGACATGATATCCCGCAGATTTGCACACAAATCGGTAACATTATAACAGACGCTTCAGGCCTACACTCACGCTGGAATGACACCCTCAATCTGAGGAGCAAGTGAGACAAATTATGAGCCCCAGGCAACTGCAGTGGCTGATCATGAACATCTGTCTCTTGCGAATGGAAGGGACTATATGAGGGAATTGTTTCTGAAATCGGAGACTCGGGCAACTGGGCCGGAACTACATTTTTGTCGTGATCAAGAGACAGATTCGCTAGAGCCCCTGCAACTGCAAGGGCTCATGTGAATCTATGTCTCTTGCAGGTGGATGGGCAGGGATAAGCATTTTTCTTTACTGTAAACGTAAATATGGGACTGGAAGCATGCTTAGTGTGAGCTTATGCATGAAAGACAACACAAAGATTGTGTGGAGTTGCTGCCTGAAAAAACCCGGAAAGCGGCGGTGCCGGATGTCAGATTATTATATACTGACGAGCAAAAGAAATGCGACATCATCCGAATCATTCATTGGAAACGCTTCAGAGTTCCCAGTGATTCAAAGGATGTCGCTCGTTAACCCTTTACATCCTGAGGCTGATTTAAAAAATAATAGTTATTGTCCTATGAAGGCTACATTACAGATTAGGAGATAGATCAACTGTTTTAGTTCAAGGGTGGTGCCAGAATAGCTTGGCGCCTGAGGCGCCAAGCTATTCTTGCACCACCCTTGAACTATCATAGTCAGATGTATTTCAAGCGACAGGTGTATGCCGGTTACGTGTTGAGTCGTAGTCGTAGTATGATATCACACCGGTCAGACGCACGCACGTAAGGTTCTTCTTAAAGAAACTTCATTCAGCTGCAACCCGTCACACGTGGCTTAAGGATGTAGGCTACACTGGAGTAACAGTTCCAACAATATTTTATTTCAGCGATGCGATCTCCACACAATGCATTCCCAAATGCACCAACTCTGATACAATGTCTCCTCTGCAAAATGTAAACACTGGCGACACAATGCGTTTTTCATACAACGTACACCACCGTTACGCTTCGTCTCTCACAATGTACACTCTGGGCCACTTACCTACATAAACTGTGTGTCCCTACAACTGACAATGTATGACAATGTAAGTGATTCGTAATCGTGATAGCTCAAATAAATATCGATCGTTTCCTACGATTAATACATGCATGCTCTTACAAAACAGCACAACCACAATCGTAACATCAGGATGAAAAGGGTTAAGCTAATATATTTACTCGTGAGTATGTGTGTACGTCACATTCGGCGCTGTGCAAGATCAGGACCACCATTATGTTTGGCAATGACAAATTTACTTTCAAGTTTCGGAGGTGGAACCGGACTATAAATGCTCAAAGTAGTGCTTTGTTGATTGTACAATTCGTGCTGCTTTGAACTTGCTACACTAAAGCCTGAGTCAAGCTACCTACACACTCTGACCGTGGCTCATCAGCTGTAACTTAAGGTGGCCTTAGTCGCCTTCTCGGCGTTAACTCATTCGCGGCCAGCCGCATCCGGATGCGCGGCTTATGCCGCGCATCCGGATGCGGCTGGCCGCGAATGAGTTAAACCCTAATAACTTGACTTGACAACCCTAAAAAATTAAACCCTAATAACTTGACGAACTAACCAACCGTTGCTCAAGGGTATGCTTGATTAGCCAATCTAATAAAGCACTACCCTTGAATCTGACGGTCGATCCATCTCTAGCAAATGTCGCTGGTATGAAAGGACTGTCACGTGGGGATGCCAGTTCGTGGAAAAGGCACCAGACACACATGGGTTCCTGTGCTACTTGCGGCTGATAAGGTGATTCACGGTGTATTCGGGTAATGTCCGTTTTCATGAATATAATCTTCTTTTTTTCTCTTTATTTTTTACCCAAGCAGAATGACATTCAGTCGAGTAAACACACACACACACACACACACACACACACACACACACACACACACACACACACACACACACACACACACACACACACACACACACACACACACACACACAGAGAGAGAGAGAGAGACACGCGCGCGCGCACTGCGTACACTTGTTGGACACGGTTTCTTCGTATTATTCATATTCGACTTATTTATTTATTTAAAAAAAAATTATTTTAAGATATACGTTGTACTGGAATTGAGTCCAACAGTGAATAGATTTACCGGTTTCGATATTTTGTATGTTTGTGTTTTTCATATTTTAAATTATTTTTTTAGTCGTAACGTTTAATTTTATTTTCATATTTCGTGTATCCGGTACTGTTTTTCTTCGACCATGGTTTTTGGTTTTGTAAAGAGCTTTGAGCATCATTGATTTGGAGGTTTAAGCTGTAAATGTACATTATTATTTATTATTTATATTACTATTTGTGTCAGTGTTGAGGGTTGCGCGGTGGTCTTTTTGACAGTGTGTTTATTTTGTCTGCTGTGATCTTCATTTCATTTATTCGTTATTGTTTGAGTCTATGGCCATTCGTGACTGTTAAACCATTTAGCCTCAACGCCCTACAGCAGGAAATGAACCAACCATGATAATTCAAGGGTAGTGCCAGATTATCTTGGCGCCATTAGGCGCCAAGCTAATCTGGCACTACCCTTGAATTATCACGGTTGATCACCTCTTGCAAGTGGTAAATAGTCGTTAAGTGAGACCTTCAAATTTATGAAATGCGGCTATGTGGTTAAATGGGTTAATTTCCCTTCAGAGGACACATAAAGTACACGTGTTTTTACTTTGACACTGACAGATAGACAGCTGAGCTTGACAGACACACTAGAACGGAATAGTTTCAACACAAAAACCGGAAACAGATGCAGTTTGATTTAATCACAGAAAATGGTTTAGTGAAGCCAAATAAAACCAGACATACTACAACTAATGCAATAAATCGCATTTTCTCATAAACACGTTCATAATGTACGTAAAAAAAACACCAAACTTATCTCTGTACTCGTGAAACTCCGGTCATCGCAGATCACCCAACATCAGCAACAGGGCCTGGGAGCCTGCTTGAGTTAATTCCACAAACAGCGTCTCATTAACGCTTTCCCTGCCGAGAAATACTGACCTGCAAGAGACATAGATCCTCATGAGCCCCCGCACTTGAGGGGGCGCATGAGGATCTATGCCTCTTGCTGACAGTCAGTATCCGTGGACGGACGGCAGAATTAAAGATTTCAGAAACACAGTTGCGTCCACTGGCAACCTGAACGGGGTTAAGAGCCGCTGTCAGTGGACTGGACTCGTCTAGGTTTCCTGGCCCTGTGCGCCAGCTAGTGGCAAGTAACTCGGCATCTTACATAATGCAAACTAGGGCGATGATTGTCAAACTATCAACAACAACAAAATATGTAGAGGACAAAAGCGATTGAAATGAAAATTATGAAACTAATGTATGCACATTGCCTAAAGCGACACAAAATATCACAAGAAATCCGTTGGAAATAAACTTAATATTAGTACATTTGAAGTGCCGTTTGTATATGCGCTAGGCCGTAAAGCCCAAAATCACAGAACGTCACACATTAACGTAGAACACCAGGCATTATAGAACGTTTGTTTGGGGGGGAAAACGCAGCCACTTTAATAAGCGGCACTACGCATAAATAGAATGCCCGCTCATGAAACTCGGCTTTACGGGATGTACGGCCGAACAATTAAACAAAAATTACACTTTCTTTCACAATAAATAAGCAGATGCAACCGACCACATGCACAGTAACGTACCCTGCAAGTTTGATTGTCAACAGCTATGGAGAAAAACTAACAGTCGCTGCTCATGCGGGGTACAAATAGGCATTAACCATTTGGTTGTCGGTAGCGCTTTTCGTCGAGGCGATTCCTGAAGGAATCACCTCGACAAAAAGCTTTACTGCCAGCCAAACGGTTATTTCAGATTACAGGTAGTCCCTTAATAACACACTTCTGTCATGATCTGCAAAACAAACAAACAAACAAACAAAAAGTATTGTGAAAAGCGACTGAGATGTTCCATGTAATACATTCAAAATATTGCTCTTTACAAAAATGAACATAATTATTGGCTTATGATGGTGGCAGGTTTGACTTGGTCCTGATTAAGGATAACCACACTGGCTGTCTCCCTCGATTCGCTGCGCATCGAATAAAGTGTGACAACCGGTGTGAGAGATAGCGCTGTATCTGCGTAACGTGCACCTGCACCTGCACTGCCATAACGGCCGCCAGTTGTAGCAGGAAACTTTTCCAAGCAAGCAACTGCCAACCGACTGTCCCTATGTAATGTAAGCGAGATTTTCGCATGGAGCTAAAAAAAACAAAAACAAACCAGCTAGATACAAAGCCGTTATGACTATGACAGGTAGGTAGGTACTGGCTATTGAAAATTACTTCATGCAATTCAGTCGAACCGGATCCCCAAAGACAAATCAATCAATCAACCCCACCTTTATGATTATGGCTATCGGATGTGAGTCAAAACCGGGTGGCTTGAGTTGAGTGCGTACAGTGTGTAACACAAGCGACTTGTTTGTCAACGTCACGGTCTGCTGCACCCGGAAATATATTGGAAGGACAATAAGTTGAACGTCTCGACCAACCCTTTCGCTACTCGGTCACTGAAAAGGGCCTACGTTTTGATTTATGAGTTCGCTGACCTAGACATTGTCGTTCAGTAGACTCGCACACAGTCGGAAAGTTGTGTAACCAGCCTACGCTTATTACGTAGTGAATTTTGTTATTTTTGTATTTTTTATTTTTAATTTTTATTTTACGTCCAACAAACTGCGCCTGTTGACACATCCTTTTAACGTTTGGGCATTGAAAGCAGGCATCTGAATAGCAACGCACAAGTTTAACTCATTCTACCCCAGACACTCCACAGCAAGATAAGGATCGACCATGATAGTTCAAGGGTGATGCCAGAATAGCTTGGCGCCTATGGGCGCCAAGCTATTCTGGCATCACCCTTGAACTATCATGGTCGATCTGTGTCCTGCACTGCAATGCAGTCTGCAGAGAACAACGGCAAAATTTGGGGATTTCGGTGTTGGGGTAGAATGAGTTAAAAGCGCAAAACCAGTGGCAAAAGATCATCGCGCTGACGACGGCCGCAGTGGGCCCGCGCACAAGTAAGTTTAAAAGCGCAAAACCAGTGGCAAAAGATCTTCGGGCTGACGGCGGCCGCAGTGCGGCCCGAGGACCTTCGCTCAATGGGTAGGTTCCGGCAGAACAACTCTTCTTGCCCTCCACCCCGTCTATTCCCTTTGCCTCCCAAGCTGATTACAAGCGCTCATCTGAAACAGTACTCCTTTAAAAAATCTAATTCGTTTACACATTTTTCCTTTATCGAACATTACTTCCTCTAAATATTCGCATTAATTCAGTATCATATTACGAATATCCTATCAGCTGAGCATAAAGATACGATCTAGACAGGCGGCGCGCCTATAGCATCAACACGAGTGACGCGCCCAGTCAGTGTTAACACTCCTCGCACGTCTGCGCCATTACCGGGAGACACAAATTGTTCAGGCCACACCGACCAGCCTCTTTTTGGCCGACAGCAGGATATCCGCTATAGGTGTCGCTTTACACCTAATTGTCCCACAAGCCGTGTCGCGCGCACGTTGACCTCGCTCAGTGACATCGAGACATTATTGTATTAGTAGAACATGGAAAATCGCTCTTTGAATCCGATGGAGGTTCAGTGTCTATGACGGTGTACTGGTCTGCTATTTTGGCAGCCGTAAAGTCCAAAATCGCAGACCAGCACGGCACACGCGGCTACTCGGGTACGTATGTGATCTGGAGTACAGGAACCTCAGTGGGGTTTTCAAACACGTTTATCAAAAAACAACTTAGACTATCTTACACGTGAGACAGACACAGATACGATCCGTTTTCAAGTCTGTGATTTCAGTTGGAGCTTACAACAGGCACGCACGCATATCCGTGTGGACTCAGTGAATCCCGTTAGCACTATGTATCACGCCCCAGCACAACGTGTCGCCATAGAACTACGCCGTTACTGAACACTACGTGTTGATAGCACTACGCTCATAGCACACCGGCCGTTAGACCTACGGGCGCTGGTACTACGCAGTGATATATTTATCATTACGTGGTGCTGGCGACGCGTAGTGCTAGCGACACGTGGTGCTAACGATTGTAGTGCTATCGACACATTGTGCCGGAGATCGTAGTGTTATCGACGCGTAGTGCTGGCTCTCGTATAGTAGATAGTAGTGCTATCGACACGTAGTTCTCGTGATGCGCGGCGCTAGCCACACACACACACACACACACACACACACACACACACACACACACACACACACACACACACACACACACACACACACACACACACACACACACACCACTTAGCACGCACGCACGCAAACCACGGTATAAAACACACCCAGTCTATACCGGACTTCTCAAATACGAAGCTAAAATCGTTCATTGAAATCAGCGAAAAACGTTCATGCACAATAATGAAATTTACACAAGTATGAACCAATGACAACAAATCATGAAAATATGACAACTGACGGTCAATAAATAAATACATATTTACAACTGACAACATAATAATAACTGGCCACAACATATAATGCAGTCTGATTATCAGCATGCACGTGTACACGTCATACGAAATCAAGCTGCAGGAAGGATACAACACATGTGTGCTGTTCTGTGATTTTGGACCTTACGGCCCCGGGGCCGTAAGGTCCAAAATCACAGAACAGCACACATATAGTGATACTACAAGATACTTTTTAGAAATCATGAAATGTATATCATAATCTCCTAACCAAAAGGAAATTCGAGACAGGAGACATGAATACAATAATCCGTGACACTGTGTTCTTGTATGGTCAGCTCAGACAGGTACCAGTCAAATAACAACAAAAGTGACTGTGGACGCAAATGAGTCAGTATATAATATCAAACGGAACACAAGAACACACTTTGTGCGACGTAAACCAGTCTTGTGAACACACCATTTGCCAATAAATTAAATGCAAAGAAAACAGTACTCTGACAAGATGCTTCCACGTAAGCAAAAGACTTCGGACCCACAACGGCCGCAGTGGGCCCGAAGACGTTGTGCTACTGGGGTTAGATCCCCCTCTTGCGGAGAATTTATGTCTGTAGGATTAATCTGAGAGTTTCCGTCTTGTGGTTTTGTATTTTGTGGTTTCTAGTCGTCTGGCCAAAGGGCAATTCTGGCTCCAGGAATGCGAAAGACAGAAAGTCAATACTAGCGAAAAGCGAGACTGATTTTCGTTGCGTGACAAAGAAAATCTTGCTTTTCAAAAAACTGACTAACTGTCTTTTGCCTTTCATGGCAAAACTACACCTGTCAATACTGACTTTTATTTTTGTCTGGTGCCAGGGATTCTATGTAACGGGATAGGAAACGAGGCGAAATCACGCGATATGTGTGCCGCGGCGTGACTTCAAGATACGTCACAAGATTCAAAACTGTCTGCTACGGTTGTATTCTGCTCAAGTTTTGATTGTTAAGCATGCGTTTTGAGGCGCTGCGTTTTACAGTGTTTACATTCTTGGAAATTTGGTTTCGATCATTGTGGTAAATAATAGCATGTAGTTTTCATTAAGTGTTCCCAAGTTGTATAAACCTGGTCTATTTTATGTTAATTACTCGATCATTACGCACTGTCTCTCAATCGGACTTACATGCATACATGCAGGAGGTGTGTGAGACGATCTGTCTGTGCGTTATTAGCGTGTAAAGTAGGAGATTTTTTTTATTCACTCTAACAAATTTCATATAGCTAGTGAAAATACAATTAAATGATCAGATCAAATAGCCTGAACTTTGGTGCTCTCAATACTATTATTTTTGACATGTGCTTTTTGTTGATTTGTTGGCATGTTGTTAAGACAGTTATTCAGTCGCATACTTTTTATTTTGTTCATGCTGATAATCTAAGACTGATAATAGAACGATTTGATATATGAAGTAGCTCTATCTTCCGCGTTCACATCTTGATTCAGGGCTGCATTATTTTAACATACAATGGTAATGTCACTTCACATCTAACCGTTTAGTTCTTGATTGGCCTCAGGGCAGATTAGTTCATGGCAATTATTCTTTAGGTTAGCGCCTTGTTTCAGGGTTGCATTATTTTAACACATAATGGTAATGTCTCTTTACATCTAATCTTTTAGTTCTTGATTGGCCTCAGTGCAGATTTAGTTCATGACAATTATTCTTTCGGTTAGCACCTGGTTTCAGGGTTGCATTATCTTAGCACATAATGGCAATGTATCGTAACACCTAACCTCTTAGTTCTTGACTGGCCTCTGAGCCGAGAAACTGGAAATCTCGTTTTCGCTGACAAATGACCGCAGCTGTGAGCTGTTCGATTCGGTTTATGCTTAGACAGCTCAAAGTATTACTCTCTGTAAAAATGAAACGATTGTCGAACCAAGTTTTTAACACGTGCAGAAAACGACTAGCAGTGAAGATCTAAACTGATAATTTGCAAGTTTTACAGACCGGATAAATTTTGTACCGAAGCTTGGGGCGTGGCCAGTTGGGGTCTAACACCCTACAGTCTTTTCCTAATCAACCGGTTTTTGTGTGTGCGTTCTTTTTGTTTATTTGTGTACCTGTGTGTGCATCAGAAACGGCTGTAAACCGTTAGGCCAGCACATATCTGTGTCAGTCGCGCGGGTAGTGGGACATTCTGAAGATTGTCTGTCCTCCCGTACTTTCGGGATTTCTCGATTACAGTCAGTTCATCATCCGTTTTTATGCCATATGCCAGACGCACAGCGAACAGATACTACGCCTCTCCGCCGCAGCTCAATAATTATGTCCCTCGCCTTTTAAACGTCCAAATTATCCCAGTGCGCAAAAATTATCGGGCCGATGTCGGCCGCCGTTGGCCTGCGCACGGTTGTGCGCGGGCCGGCGGCGGCCGACTTCGTGCCTGATAAACTTCGGAATTCGTTCTCCACACTATGTAATATCACGACAGCAATACTGATAATGAAATAGCCCGCTAGCTTACTGTTCACATTGTTATAATGATATTGCAGTCGCGAGGACTTCATGGCACCACAGATGAGATCTAAACCATTTATTAGCACTCTACGTCGAGTGGTTTTTCTATCTGTCTGCTGGTCTGTGATTTTGGATCTTAAGGCTTCCAGCCGTCAGGTCCAAAATCAAAGGACAGAAAACGTTTAACGCAGCGCAAATTTTGCGGATTCAGCGGTACGCTTTGTAGCTCAACTGTGGGAGATACTGCACGCAATTTTCACGCAAAATAAGCCTGTGGACAGCAGTTATGATTGTCACTGAACGCCTTTGTTTACGAGGTCAAGACATGAGACCCATAAACAGTCATCACCTTGCCGATCAGATTTGATTACAGATTCTTTGGTCATGTGCGTGTTTAATGCAATGATGCTGTATGCCGGGAATGTTTGTCTCTCAGTTCAAGTTGTCGTGCGATCTGCCTGTTACCTAATGTCAAGGAAAGCGTTATCCAAAGTCTCCGACTAGACGGCGTTGGTCTGTGACTGTGGACTTTACTGTCCTAAAGCACTAAGGTAAAAAATCACAGACCAGCACACATGTGTCTGTAAACAATTTTCTAGACGCCTTCGTCTTCCTTGGATTTCTGGACAGTTTTCCGTGTCCCACCGACAATTTTGGCATTGACGGCTGCTGGTCTGTAGTTTTCGATTTTATCGATTTCAGCCCTAAGGTCCAACACCACAGATCAGCACACTGATTACCAAGGTGTATAGGCGCTTTATACTCGCAAAATTGTCAATACGATAGTCAGGGATTTGTGAGAGCAAATTCGCATCTCATTGTTGGGCCCGACACTAACTTGGCTCCTTTGCTGACTTATAGAATATCTAGAAACTCTTCTGTGTCAGATTTTGGTGTTTTCTGTGTACTGGTCTGTGACTCTGGACCTTACGGCCTCAGGTCGTATGGTCTAAAATCACAGACCAGCACACATTTGTAGACAAGACTTCCGCGTCCTACCGACAGAGCTTGGCCTGACACTTGGGCCCCTGGCTGGTGCACAGACAAAGGTTGCATTCTTTCCAGAACATCTGGCCGACAATGAACTTGCCGCACCCCTCCGTCGGCTCCTTGTTGGGCGCCAGGTAGGCGGGGGGTCGGTAGACGTTGGCGGGCGGAGGGGGCACCATCATCGGGCCCCTGGGTCCGCCCCGGGGGAAGTCGGGCCACAATGTGGCGTCCGCCGGCTTGGCGTGGTTGTGGTTGTCCCTGCGTGTTGTCGTATCTCTCTGGATGTGTTGCGCTTCCGGCTTTGTGGTATCCTCTACCCTGTCCTGTTTCTCCTCCGGGCAGTGTCGTCTGCTGCACATGGCGCGCCCGGTGATGGTACAGTGACAGCGCGCACATCCGTCCTGCCAGTGCGTGCCGGGAATACACTCCATGGCCGGTCTGCGCGTGGTTTTCGCGTGAGTGGTGGTCGGTTCCGAACGGTGCGCCACCGGGGTTGTGGGCTCTCGGATCTCAACGACTGACGGCTCGCTGACGTCGAGAGGCAGGTAGTGGTCGATGTCACTGAAGTTGTCGTCGTCGTCTTCGTCGTAATTGATCTGGTGTCGGCAGTCGCGGGACCGACGACAGAAGACGACGCCGTTGAGGCGACAGGAACATATGATGCATCCCTCCTCCCACACGTGGTTCTCCTCACACGCCTCTCGCCTTACCTGCACAACGCCAAGCCGAGTTATACTTGAAACACAAACAAACAAACAAACCAAGCGAGGACAACGTACTAAGCAGATAGGAAACAACACAGATCGACACAGAAACAGACGAAGAAACTATTATATAATAATAATAACAATAATAATAATAATAATTTCTAAAAGACCATCTCAAAAGCGTGCCAGGAAAAAGGGAGAAACAATTAAATGCTCTTGACGATGCTGCTGTTGGTTGCTCGCTGCTGCTGATAATGCAAACACTACAATATAGACAACGAGATGAACAGTGCTATTTATTAACCCCTTCGCTGGCAGTGATCACGAATTGCGCGTCTGAAACGACTGCTCAATGACCGACATTGGCGTGAAAAACACAGATGTAAACGGAAAAAATCAACATAGGACCAACAATACACATAAATCCTCGTGAGGCCCGGCGACTGAAGGGGCTTGTGCGGGTTTATGGCTCTAGCAACTGGCATGGCCAACGTTCGCCTTGCCCGGACAGTTAACCCTTAACATTCGGAATACACCAGTGTGTGAAATAAGTTTGACTAAAATAGTTCAAGGGTAGTGCCAGAATAGCTTGGCGCCTCTAGGCGCCAAGCTATTCTGGCACCACCCTTGAACTAAAGCCATTGCTCTATATCCTTATCTGTAAGTACTATAATGTAGCTTGCGTATGGCAGTGTACAAATTTGAAGCTTTTAGCCTCATTATGACAATATGGGTTAAGGGGCTACATGGACAAAAATAACATTGCAAGTGTGTGCTGGTCTGTAGTTTTGGACTCACGGCTGAAACTAAGATCCAGATTTTTTTCAGGCGTAAAGTTTAAAAAATCACAAGCCAGCACATGATAATGCCCAACTCACCGAAAAATCGTCAATGAAGGCCGTAACAAAGGTCGGGTTTCCGCACGTAATGGACCCGTCAATGTCACAGAAACAGCGCAGACTGCCGCCATACCAGCGCGGCCCGAACCGGCACATGTTATCGGACATGATCAGAAGTTCCTGAGATGATGATCCAAAGTCTTGAGCTTTCTCGCCTCCCTCCAAGACATCCAGTATGTTCCCTTCGAACGCTTCGTTTGAATCAACCTCGTCGCCATTTCTCCGGAAGTCCGGGTATTTCTGACGTCCTTCCGGTGCAAGGTACGTCGGGAAGCCGAGGTCGACCCTAGCGGTGAAAAACAAGCAGATATGAAACACCTTAAATTCCTTAGCTTCAAGCAGGAATCACTTCAACAACAACAATAACAAAAAACAAAACAAACCAACAACAACAAAAAACAAACAATACCGAGAGGCAAAGGGTTAAATCGTTAATTTGATGCATGGAGAAAGCTGGACCTCAATGAAGAGAGAGAGAGAGAGAGAGAGAGAGAGAGAGAGAGAGACTGGATGAGGAAGTTGTGGGTTGGACTTACATTAGGCTTTTCTACCAAATATGGTGGCCTTAAGTAACTTATTCACGTCTCACTTCTGCAACATGGACGGGCCGTAACTGCTGGAGGAACTGGGTAATATTTCCTTGTGTGCCGGTTCGTGAGTTTGAACCTTACATCTCAGTTGAAGCAGTAAGGTCCAAAACCACAGCCAAGTTGACCAGCCGTGACATGCAGTACCTGACATAGCGGCATTACACTTTAAACACCAACGAATTGACAACCAGATGGTCTGTGATTTTGAACTTACAGCTAATAGCCATAAAATTCAAATCACAGACCAGCAAACATTCAAAAAGTAATCTGGTACATCTCTGCTACAGTCCATACCTGCGCGCCGAGAAAGCGTGTCTGTCGATGACTTCTGCGGTGCACGACGGGACACCATCCGGGCCACACACACAGCGGTGGTCGGCGAGACACGGGATCGGGTAGTGCCGCAGCAGGAGGCAGGTAGTGTCCAGGCGGCAGCTGATGCCGTGACGTTTGCACTTGCACCGGTAGCAGCCGTCGTTCCAGCGCTGGCCGACCTCGTGACAGGGGGCCACTTTCTGAACGAGCCCTGAAGACGAAAACAATAAATGGTGGCGTTTGTCTCGGCCGTATTTTGCACTTAGTTGCGTTATGGACAAGCAGTACATAAACCAAATAAGCAGAAGGCCATCGAGCCGATGTCGCCCATTGTTAGCCGACGTCGGTCCGACAAGTCTTTGTGCACTGTCCTTGATAATGTTATGTCATCTGCAAATTGTTGTCAACCTAACTCTGATAATACCCTACTATATTCTGGCCCGCAATTGTTTGCACATCTGTGTGCTGTCTTGTGATTTTCGATCTTACTGCCTAGAGCCGTGAGACCCAAAAGAACAGACCAGATACATTTATTGAATACCTGTGAATGACAAACGGCAACACACTGGCCAGACCGGACCTAAGGTGGAAGAGAATATGAAAGAAAGACTGAAACGTGTAAACCCCTAGCCTCAGTTATATGAGCGAGCTTAAATCCTGCGCAAGCCACTTAGCAAGGTGCTCGGCGACAGCGGAGCACCTTGCTAAGTGGCTAGCGCAGGATTAATCACACGCATGCAACTGCTTCCAAGGCCCTTACCTGAGCAGTCGGAACGAGAACAATGGACCCCGCGCACTGTGCAAACACACCACTGGCATCCGTCAAACCATTTGTCTCCCAGAGAATTGCTTCCATCGCACGTCTCCGACAATCTCCGCCCCTCGGCCGCCAGCGGCCCCTCAACCAGCATGACCAGTACCCCGATCATGGCGGACGTCGCAAGGCAACCACAACAACGCCGTAAAAGATGCTGGTATCCCATGGTTACGGTGATAGCTGGTACTTGAGTAGCAAGGATGATAGTGGCCCAAAGTACAATTTACAACAGGAAACTCGCGGGAGGTGAAGGTGAATTCCTCCTTCTGTTTGTTCTCGTGGTCAGGCTCCCAGATGGTATGTAACGAGAAGACGCAGAAGTTTGGCTTGTGGATTTATTTAGTTCACAATGGCAGATGATAATTCTTGTAAATCCCGTCAGGAAACCTCCATTCAGACAATTTAATCTGAAAATATACAAAACAACAGAAGAGTAATCGGTAGAATAATAATAATAATAATAATAATAATAATAATAATAATAATAATAATAATAAATAATCAAGAAGTTTGAGTCAGTGATCACCATCAGTCTTAATAATTAAATGACCTTGCTTGAGATGACAATTTACTCCATGCCTGGCCTAAGAAATGAATCGACACTGAGTAATTGCTCCAAAATATTGCCTGATGAGCTTGGCGCTTGGAAAGGCGCCAAGCTCATCATGCAATACTTTTGAGCTATCGTGGTGGATTTATCAACGGCTGTTAATGAAGAGAAAAATCGATCTGCTAGTCAATATGCACGGTCGTATATCTTGAGTGCCGTCTGCTTGAACACGAATAAGGTAACGCAGATTAGCTATTATGGAGATCCATCACTGCCGTAGCGACCCCTTTACATGCTATTCCTATGCGCTTGACGCACATAACCGCTTCTAATGAGCTTGGCACGAAATTACCAGAAGTTATACACACCCACTTAAACGGCCGGGCCGGTGTAGTTCGGCTATTTACTACGTTTGTACGCCACCATCCATCGCAGACAGTGGCCTGTAAACAACCCTCTGTCTGCCCAAAGGGCTGACGTACTAGGCTGCAAAACCGCCGATTACCCCAATGCGCAAAAGGCCATCAGGCCGACGTCGGCCCGGGGGCCTTTTGCGCATTGGTTCATCAAGACCGACTATCATAAAACTGATGTCATGGAACCAGACGGACAGACATAGATCCTCATGAGTCTACACAGTAGTTGCATGTAAAAATGGAAATATTATGCGTTTCATTGCCAAGTACTGTATGCACGTGACACCCTTAATCTGAGAATATCGGCGAAAATGCATCGAATTTGTAAACGGCGGAGATCTTTCCTCCACACTCCAATCGGGGATGAAGGAAGTATATATTTGATTTGAATATTTGAAGGGTTGGACAGTGGAGGTAGTTAGAATTTTGGTTTGTAGGCGCTTTTTGTGGGAAACAGCAAACTTGACCTCACGAGCATTCAAAAACCTGGCCGGGTACCAAGCTTGTAAACACAGTGGCATCCACTTCACCGGAATTTTCCTGTCACATTAGTTTGCCTATTAGACATTTCCGTAGCCGTTTAGTTGCGTTGCATTGCCAAGTATGCACTGACGTGACACCCATAATTTGCAACTGAGAGCCGAAACAGCTCAGTGACCTGCTTGAGAGAAATTTGACTGAGACGGCACTTGCTTGAGAACGTCCGCCGCCGGCCGCATCATTCCAACAGTGGAAATTGTACCATTACGCATAAATCTGAAGACACATTTTAGCACCATTTGTGTTTGTTATGCCTTGTCGACACACCTAATGGACTTAACAGCAGTTTGGACACGCAGCAAAAGCACACGCTTAATGATGCACTTATTTATTCTGCGCAGCTGTTAGCGTCTCAATCTAGTTGTAGCCGTTTCTGGTACTAACGGCGTTGTATTTATAGAACGGATTGGAGTCATTGTCAAGTTACTTGATATCCCTGTCATAAAGACGACGTGCGTTGAAATGGATTGTCCTGTATCAAATGAACCATGATAACTAGACCTGTGTGTAGCGTTTCGCAACCATATTACAGAAGTGAATCTTTTAACAGTTACGCGGTAGTGGGCCTTTAACTTGTTATAGTTTAAGGCGCCCTGCACTAATAGCTTCGGAAGTGTCGCATAGTGTTGCCACCTGTAAGGCAATATATGACAATTTCGCAACTGTTAATGCTGGGCGCCTTGAATGAGTTAAGAAACTAACCTTGTGAAAAGGTATCGAAAATGCAAGTCGAGCATACTGATCAGAAAACTAGCCTTCCGTTGTACGACATCCCAGTGCGCAAAAGGCCATGGGGCCGACTGACGTCGGCCCCATGGCCTTTTGCGTTCTAGGAAGTTCATTGTAGGAGCATCAGTCGGCAAAGGCCACGTTTGGCATCATGATTGCACACACAAAAAAGCCGCCCCGGACCCTGAGAAACACTGCCAATATACATTTGTGCAAACCTTCTCGTGAGCCATGTGTGAACTTAACCTCTTGACGAGTCACTGCCAAGAACAAGTGAGAGTCAGTGAACACAGTCCAGCTGCATGGGGTATAGATTCTCCGAGCCCCAGCTGACAGGTCGGACTCCTGAGGATCTGTGCCTCTTGCTGAAACCAATTTGTATCCATGTCCCTTGGATTGTTGTAGCTTTTGCAGTTGTTTTTGTTGTGGTTCAATGAACAAAGATTTAAGAAAAAGAAATGTGCGCCCAGTAGCAGGGAAGGGGTTAACATTCCACATTGCGGAACGCACGCAGCACTGTTTACAATACAACGTAATAAAAAAAAAAAAGGAAAAGAAGAAGACGGAATTCGATTGTATTTTGTGTATCCGAACTGAGCCCTGGCCTACATATATATTGGGGCATCAGATTGACACATCCAGTCCTCTGTCCAACAGTCCTTTGTCCCGCATTTCCAAAATAAAAACATTGTTAACAAATGGTTATTGAATCTCACGCCAGACGATACTTACAAGTGATGTTTCTCAGTTTGGATATGGCCGTCCGCCCGCGAACACACTAAACAGCCCGTCTGCAGAATGGGAACTTGAGACCGAGACTAAATGTTCAGTCTTAGACTGAATCTTCAAGTCACTGATTCTGGTCAAAACATCGACAACAAGTGCGAGTACTTCAGTCCCCACGATGCTGCCACTGGCACTGAATAGCTGAATTTCAGTCGGTTAGCTTGTAACGGCACCACGGACAACACTGGTGACAATATGTCTCAGTGTTGCAATACTTATATCGTAGTTTTCTTTCCGTCCCGCCACGCGCTGTCACTCCAACACTGCCTTTATATACTAGAATTTCAGAACTGAGCCGGATGGGTTTGGATTTGCGCGGCAGAATCCTGCATTAAAAGTTACGTGCGATTACAGCCCACTTGCGCGAAGACAATGCCGGAATCCCCAGAACTTTTTTACCGGCACCTCCGGCCGCCGCGGCAACGTACGTCAAGTTTTTGCGTCGGTTGCTGGAACGTCTGGTTGCCTCGCTCAGTTTGCGTCGCGCCTAAATACATGCAGGCCGCGAGTAGCGCTGTGAGTCAAAGGTCCTCGGGCCGACGTAACCCGCAGTTGGCCCGGGCACGGCTAATGTCGGCCCGAGGAGCTTTTGCATTCTGAGCTGTATCCTTGATCAGGAATACTGATTGTCTTTTTTTTTTTTTTTTTTTTTTTGTGGCATCACGGTTTTCTGAGCACTCCCAGACCTCCCCTAGCCCTTTCTAAGGAACACGATCTAAGAAAGGTCCGCAAGAAGCATAGTTCCTCTTGCGCGCCCGCAAGATGTGTTGGGATCATGAGGATCTATGTGTGTGGCGGATGCAGAGGCTCGGTTTTTCCGCGCGGCTGTCTGCCATTCACATCGCCGCTACCCAGTGTTGCTTCACACGCGCACAGTTCGACCCAAACGCAAGAAACCTTGCAGCGTTTTATGGTTCCAAAGTCCAATCACAGTAACACCCCACTGCCCACGATCCAACGCAGTTATTTTCTACGTGCACACCTGTACGTGCACACCTGTATGTCTTACCGTTTGACATAACTAAGCTGCCGTTTTATGGAGGCACACCTACGATACAATTTATAGCCGTTGTCCGGTCGAGGCACGGCAATGTCGTTAACTATTTAACAGCCTCGGTCATTCGACGTGCTGCATCTGGATACGGGGATTAAAGCCGCGTATCTCAGTGAATGCAGCATGCCTTGAATGTGTTAAACTGACCCAGACACCTGTCTCCAAATAAAGAAAGCCTATACAGCTTTTCCAAATGATGCAGGGGACATAAATGAGACTGAAATCCCCAACCTGGTACCAGTTACATGACTGAGTGAGCTTACGGCGGAGCACTTTGCTTAATGGCGCGCGCTGGATTTAAGATCACTCATGCAACTGAGCCCTGACTCTTGCAGGCGGTTGCTAGACGGCATTTTCTGAAAAGGCCGTGTTCATTTTCTGCCTTTGCCTCTGACTTCAACGAGCAGGGGGGTCGGGCCATGTATAATGGATTACTGCCAAGATGTTGCGCGCGCCTCTACACAAATATGCAGATTGCACGTGCACACCCGCATTGTTTTAAAGGGATACAACTCAGTACGATAAACCAAAACAGTAGGATGTGTAAATTTAGACACTGTCAGTTTTTGTCTAAGCCTAGTACGCCCACGCCATTGCCGTTAAACAGGTAGTTGTTGTTTTTTTCCACGTTAGTCTAGTTCATTTTTTACGTTTGCTGTTGTCGAGTTGTGTGCGGTTGTCTGTTTTGACTTTGAATTATTTAAAAAGTAAGAACTGCGTTGTACCGAAACTGAGCGCCGCGTATTGCATTATCTTCAGTTTGCGATAGCGGACGGGCGGAAGAGAACCCATCCACAGTGCAATGCCAGACTTATCTAAAACGTGCACAAACAGACGTCCCGTTAAAAAAGTTGAACGTGTACCATCCATGGGTCACACTGACCTACGCCATATTGAGAAAAAACGAAGACACCAAACACTTTACCCCATACAGCTCTGACAACGGACGACAAACTACTGCTATTCTCTGACCATGATAGTTCAAGGGTGGTGACAGCCTGAGGATAGCGGCTTGGCGCCTGTACCCCCAGTTCAGCTGCCGCTAACACTCAACGACAAATTCAGTATTGATCGACCTTGATAGTTTAAGGGTGGCGCCAGAGTAGCTTGGCGCCTATAGGTGCCAAGCTACTCCGGCATCACCCTTGAACAATCACGGTCGAGTTTTCTCCTGAACTGTAATGTAGTCTCTGAGGACAACTCCAATCCCTCAGTGAATTCGGAATTTTTACCCCAGGGCGCAATGTGTTAGACATCTATCCCACCTCTTCACGCGTACCCGTGTCCCAACCTTGACTATACCGTGAGCTGCACGTACACACTGACAAAAAGGTTCCTGTGCTCCGGCATCGACAAGACTAGGATGGGATAGTTCACTCCCTGCAAATCTGAGGAACGATGCAGATCGGTTCCTGTAAACGTCACTTCTTCTAAAGCGGATTTGAAATATGTAGGTGTCTACATTAACTTTGTGTGCGTGTGTGCGTGCGTGTATGTGTGTGTGTGTGTGTGTGTGTGTGTGTGTGTGTGTGTGTGTGTGTTCGCGCGCGCGCGTTCATTTGTGTGCAGCTTTGACATGACCTTCAGCTGCCGTTTACTACCTTGTTTTTGAAGTCAAAGGTCACCAATCACCCGCTCAAACTCAAGATGATTTTAACAGACACAGCTCAAGTGTTACTAGGAGTAAATCAAACAACACAAGGCAAAACAAAATACCCCCATCCCCCCCATTCCCCCCGCCCCCTTCAACAAACCCTTCACCCTCCCACCCCCCCCCCCTTCCCTCCCCCTACCAAAAAAAAAAGTAAATAAAATAAAACAATAAATAAAAGAAGAAGACTTGAATGAAGTAAAGATTCATAACACCACAAGGCACAGATTCTCATGAAAACCCACACCTGCAGGGTAGTTACATGAGTGAGCCTAGTCTTGCGCCAGCCATAAGCAAGGCCGTGCTCCGCTGGCGTACACCTAAGCTCACTCATGCAGCTGGACCCACGGTTTCATGAGAATCTTTGCATTCTGCAGATGGCAGACGGGTTTGGTTGCACTGACACGTTGACTCCGTACCACTGACGTATAGACCGGCACCTGAGTTCTATCACCTGTGACAACCTACCGGGAACCTTACGCACGTTCACACTGTTCCCATGTCCTAATGAGCCCACTCCATCCGCAAAAACTAACAGTGTATACATATGAAGTAATAACGCCATGACTGCCGAGAAAAAGAAAAAATAATTAACACGATCCAGCTGCAAGAGGCATAGCGGGGGCTCATGAGGATCTATGCCTCTCGCGAACACTACGTTGTATCCATAATCCTGTAACTGCTGGTTTTTTTTGTTGAGTGTGTTGAATTAACAAGATTTCAGAAAATACGGTTTGCGTTCACACACACACACACACACACACACACACACACACACACACACACACACACACACACACACACACACACACACACACCGGTCTTAGTCCGAGAAGCAGAGACTGAATCTGGACCGAGGCGTGGATTCTAACGAGCCCCTGTTACAGGAAACTCTACCTACGTTTACATTGTCTGAAGTCCTAATAAACCCACGCCATCGGTAATTTACGTCTAACTTATTTGCACACAGTCCAAGACCCAGAAAATTTCATTGAAGCGAGAAGTAGGTTTTGAAGTAAACTGGACCAAAGGTTTGCCAGCATACATTCTCATAAGCATAAGCCCCTGCTATTGCAGGGGCTTGTGAGAATCTATGCCTCTTGCAGATGGAAGAAGCAAGGCTGTAACTGTGTTAGCGTTTCGTTTGACTGTGGGTGCGGGGTATCTTCCACCTGCAACAATGCCTACACGTCACCGTGCTGCCCACCTAGGTAGCGATTGATGCTGCGCTGCACAATCATTTTCAGGAAGCGACCTGATTATTCCAATTTAACGTTTTTAATGACACTTTTCTTCTTCTTTTTTTTCTTTTTTTTTTTTTTTTTTTGGGGGGGGGGACCCAAATTGTGGGTTTAAATTATACACGTGTAACACTTTCATACGTGTATTAACCCGTTCAGTGCCATCTGACGCAGGCTATGTTTCTGCAATTTTCGTTAACTCATTCAGCCCGACGGCCGTATTTCCAAAATTTCGGAGGCGTCATCTAATGACTATACACCATTTGCAGGAGCTGGATCGACCATGATAATTCAATGGCAGTGCCAGATTAGCTTGGCGCCGACAGGCGCCAAGCTAATCTGGCGCTACCCTTGAATTATCATGGTCGACCCATCTCCTGCTGTTGCGCGTCAGGGCTCACTGGGTTAATTCAAGGCCCAAACCCTAGACGTCCCAGGAACAAAAAGTGTCAGCAAGCGGCGGATAGGTGCGGGGCTCATCAGGACCGGATCCAGGGGGGTGCTTTGGTACTACAGCACCCACTCCCCATCGGCTGGCATCAAACTATAAGTAAGTGTGTTTAAATTTGAGTTGTAACGCTTGTATTTCAGTGCCGTACGTAACACAAGTTAGAAAATTTCAAAACGTCAGAAGAACAGTTTCGCCGGGTTGTGGTGTTTTGATATATACTAGACCCTGGCAACAGAAAAGCTTGAATAAAAGTTGAGCACCCCCCCCCGCCCCCCCCCCCCCTTGAAAACTGATTGATCCGGCGCTGCTCATGAGGATCCATACCTCTTGCAGTTGGGTGGCGTTTACATTTTCTCGTCACTGAACGGGTCTAACAGGAACAAGTCAAACCTTGTTATCGTTGGAATCATGCGCATTGCTTGTTGAGCTAGAGGGTCCAGACTTCCGCGTCAGAAAATGGGACAAAAATCATAAACGAGGTAGTAACCGCATCACGAGGTTTCTCGCGAACACCACTCGTATTCCTTTCCAAAAATTTCTTTCCATTACTGCCCGGCGTCACAATATGCGGGCCGTTTACTGCCCGGCGTCACAATATGCGGGCCGTTTACTGCCCGGCGTCACAATATGCGGGCCGTTTACTGCCCGGCGTCACAATATGCGGGCCGTTTCACGCCACAATCCAGAATCGGTTCGATTCTGGATTGTGGCGTGAAACAGCATATTGTAACGGTGGTGAAGTACACATTATTCTAACTTGGTTCAACGGCTGGTCGATGGTGGCTCAGAAGGGACTACTGGAAAAGATCGCTCACATGTTCAACCAGCGCACAGAGTATGCGGTGGTTGCCAAGTGTGATGTCTTTTTTTTAGATTAGTTTGCCAATTTCCTGATACACCCGTGCATGTGCCTAAGTTGTTATTGTGGAATACGTGTCTTTAAGCGTGCAGGGAGACACGTAACGTATATACGCACTGGAAGTACCTGGAATACCTAAGCCCACAAGCGCCACAAACACGGTGGCGCTGTCTACACACGCTTACGTGAAAACAATTTCTACGGGATATTAGGGGGAACGGTATCTAACAGAGAGAGAGAGAGAGAGAGAGAGAGAGAGAGAGAGAGAGAGAGAGAGAGAGAGAGAGAGAGAGAGAGAGAGAGAGAGAGAGAGAGAGAGAGAGAGATGATGATGATGATGATGATGATGATGATGATGATGATGAATCTATTTTTATTCAGGATAAAGCTATTAGGCAACTCAATGCCTGTCTTACAAGCTGTCCTGTAAACAAAACAGAACATAACAGGAAAAGAAACACAGCATGCAAATAACAATAATAGTAAAAAGAAAAATTACGGAAAAAACACAATAGGTGAATTATTGAAAGGAGAAAAAAAAATTGCAATGGAAAATTTGTAACTGCCACCGATGCAAAAAGCAAGAGAAATAAATGAGTGTATAGCATTAATATTATACTCATCTAAGACAGCATCAATAGCGTGTCAATAGCGTATAGCGAAACCGACAAGACAATAGATGTACAGTTAGCAAATGAATGGAAAAAGAAAAAAATGTTTGACGTTTACATGTTATCAGCAGTATTATGTTTATATGGCGAACTGTGAAGTCACGCTGATTGGAAGTGAGTGTGCAAAGCACGTTTAAAATGGGTTTTACCCGAAAATGATTTAATGTTTAAAGGCAATGAGTTCCAGACAGAACTACCTGAAAATAGAAGGTTCGACTTGTAGATATCTATCCTGGGGCGGGGTGAAAGAAGCAAGCCATTCCTTGTATGTAGCTGATGCCAGGGCTGAAGTTAAATAGCATGCAAAGATAGTCGGGGGCTTGAAAATGAAAGATTTTGTGCATGAGGACGCATTTGTTAAATTTGAGCTGTTCTTTAAGTGGAAGCAGGGCAAGGGATTTAATTTTTTCATCTTTGGAAGTAGGGTTTGGAATAATTATTTTAACTGAACGACGATACAGTGAGTTGATTTTTTTAAATATGAAGTTCACTGCATTCGTCCCACAAAGAGGACGCATAGTCACAGTGGCTTTTAATGTGTGCGTGAAAGAACAATAAACAGCACTTTGTACTAAGAATATGTCTAAGTTTAGATAGCAGAAATACATTCCTGGACAAGGCTTTGCACAAACTGTCTATATGCGGCGACCAGTTGAGCTGGTCGTCAATTACAACTCCCAGGAGGCGGTGCTTGGATACTTGTTGGATAGGTTTATTGCCAAGTGACAGTTTCAGAGGGGCAGGATTATGCTGAAGCTTTTGGCGGGTTGTTATCAACATGCTTTTGGTTTTAGAAGTACTGATTAGCATGCGATTTTGCGTACACCAATCTGACACGTCATCGAGACTTTGGTTGAGGATACTATTTAGCGTTGTTTCACGTTTGTCTGAGGTATGCAGCGTTGAATCGTCAGCAAAGAGTTCGCATTTTACCTCAAGATTTGAGGTGGAAAAAGGTAGGTCATTGATGAATAAAAAAAATAAAAGAGGCCCTAGGATAGATCCTTGGGGGACTCCGTGCATCACTATACCTTCTTTCGAATACCTTCCGTTCAAGTAAACCTTCAGTCGGCGGTTACTTAGGTAGGAGGAGAAAAAAAGATATAGAGTTCGAATCAAGCTTATATACTGAAAGTTTCTTCAAAAGAATGTTGTGAGCGACTAAATCAAATGCTTTGGTTAGGTCCAGAAAAACTGCACCATTTTATTTGGAATTGTTTATTGATGAGAGCCAAGAGTCGACGGTGTGAACGAGTGCAGTGTGACATGAGTGTTTAGGTCTAAAACCGGACTGGAGAGATATAGGTAGGCGTTGATTCTCCAAGAATTGGAGTAGATGCTTGTGAACGTGTCTTTCTATTGGCTTCGATAGCATTGAAAACACTGAAATATGACGGAAATCGTTTGGACTTTTGGGATCTCTACCATGATTTGGGAATGGGGACAACTTTAGCATCTTTCATGGCATCAGGAAAAATACCTTGCTCGATAGAAAGGTTGAATATAAATGTCAAGGTTTCAGCTGAATATGGAAGGGACAATTTCAGTACCATGTTGTTTATTCCATCCAGGCCACACGATTTACTTGTTAGAGTAGAAATATATTTACCTACTTCAAACGCTGTCATAAGAGGTATGGAGAATGACGCACCTGTTGCCGACTCACAGTGTGTGCGCAGTTTATCAGAACAACTGTAAATATCAGTGCTAGAGAAAAAAGACTGTACAAGGGATTCAGCAATATTTATAAAGTGGGAATTGAAGTCGTCTGGATTCATGCCTGGAGAGGTAGCAGCAGCGATGGAACTTTTCTTCTTCGTAAACAAATTGATTGCATTCCAGACACTTCCAGAGAGAGAGAGAGAGAGAGAGAGAGAGAGAGAGAGAGAGAGAGAGAGAGAGAGAGAGAGAGAGAGAGAGAGAGAGAGAGAGAGAGAGAGAGAGAGAGAGAGAGAGAGTTAGTTAGTTAGTTGGCTAGTTATTTGGGTTTAACGCCGAGCAGGCGACTAAGGCCATCTCACGGCGGAGAGAGAGAGAGAGAGAGAGAGAGAGAGAGAGAGAGAGAGAGAGAGAGAGAGAGAGAGAGAGAGAGAGAGAGAGAGAGAGAGAGAGAGAGAGTCAATGAATCTTTATTTTACAACGGTGAAGATATTAACACAGTCAGTGACTGTGTCATTTTTCGTACCTGCCGTTGAGAGAGAGAGAGAGAGAGAGAGAGAGAGAGAGAGAGAGAGAGAGAGAGAGAGAGAGAGAGAGAGAGAGAGAGAGAGAGATGCTGTCTTTATTGTCTACTTTTGGATGGCAGGAGCGAATTAAGGACCGTATGGGGTTGAGATAGGGGGGGGGGGAAGGAGGGGGAGAGGAGGGGGAATGAGGGGGGCCGGTGGGGTGGGGTGGGGTGGTCGGGGGGGGGGTGGGGGGTTAGGGTTAGTTACTTATTGGGGTTTCAAGTTATGCTGAGCAGGCGGCTAAGGCCATCACGCGGCGGGAGGGGGGAGGGGGTATCACAGGAGCGACAGTGTGAAATTATGCACGTACAAATGTTGACTTATTTCATTTATTTACTTTCGTCCGTTGACACTCTTCCAACAAAGATCAACGAACTGTTGCTCTACTTTGATATGTCAGCAGGCGTTGCCCGATCATTCGCATGATGTCAATGAACAAAGTCACGTTTATGAAAAGTTTATGAAATCGGCTTGTTTATTCAACACCCAGCGGAAGCCGAACTGGCGCCCAACTAACATGGAATCAAAGTGGGGTTAACAAGAGACATAGATCCACATTAGCCCCCGCAATTGCCGTGGAACATGAGGATCTATGTCTCTTGCATTTGGATCACGTAGTTGACTCGGCAGTGGACTTCAAACCAAAGCGCTTGCGGCCGTCAAAGTCTTGTGAAGTAACAGAATATTCGTCACTCTGTACGCCTCAGTAGTACAGAATGGTAACATTTTATCTCGGCCCACAAAGTCCGGTTCTGAAAAGTCAGGAGCGCCGGAACCTTTTTATGGTTTGTGCTCTGGTCTGTGATTTTGGACCTTTTGGCCTAGCATAACTTATGTGACAGATCAGCCGGCTGACATTTATTATTCAGGTTGTCAGTCCGCTAAGCTCTCCGTGCCGTTTGAAGGACTTGAAAGCCCAAGGCTGATGCGAAGGAGTCATCTTCGTGTGATTATTACACTGACTGACGAGCAAAAGAAATGCGATATCATGCGAATCATCGGAAACACTGAAGTGTGTCCGATGATTCGAATGATGTCGCTTTTTTTTTTTTTTTTTTTTTTTTTGCTCATCAGTATATACTCTAATTGGTCAACAGTTTGTGAGAATAAGTTCAGAGGGAACTGCCAATGAATGATATACCGCTGACTTGACTCAGTGGAACTTGAATGCACTCCTAGTCGGGCTGTGATTCAGTGTGGATCTTATATCATGTACGGTTTCAAACCGCGTCTGTAAACTGAAGCACTCACTGACACCAGCACACATAATTATAAGTTGCGACATATTGACGTGATTGAAAAACGTCATGGCTTTTGTGCCGGAGTCTGGCTTTTAACTTTTGCACTCGACATCTTCAGTTGTAAACTTCATTTTTCTAGCACTAATAATAGCAGAATGTGCTGACTGAGAAAACAATGCAAACTCCACAGCCTCTCCCCCCCCCCCCCACTTCCCCCGACCCCATCCTCCCCGTTCCCACTCCTCCCGCCCCTACCCCCAACCCGATATCGGCACGTTCTCCGGAAGCTAATATTAGCGTCAGTGTAGTCAAACACGTCTGCCAAAGACAACCGTCCTAATGCATTTCTTCGCAATCACCACTCCCACACTGAATCTGGCGGCCTCACAAAACCTCTTCTAACGTTCGACAGCGTGGACAACCTTCACACTGGCATATCGACAAATCTTATCACACTCTCGTACAACACACCGGCAAAAGATTAGCAACCAGACAGTTTCTTCCATCTGTTGGGGAGACGCGGATTTTAACCCCTTCACTGCCAATGATCGCAGATTTTGTTTCTCAGTCATAGTTACACAGGCTAAATCTTTGTTACCGTAGTCAACTCAGTCCACGCAGCCAAAGCCGAACAAAGAACATAGATGCAAAGCAGTGGCTCAGTTTAGCAAGAGGTATAGATCCTCATGAGCTCCCGCAGTTGCGGGGCGGCACATGAGGATCTATGCCTCTTGCAGCTGGGTGGTATTCAGTTTTCCTCGGCAGTGAAGGGGTTAAGAGAGTTTGAATCTTGGCATGCAAGACTGCGGGACACATATGAAGGGAATACTTTAGAAGACGGTAAAAAAAAAAAAAAAGAAAAAAAAAAAAAGAATGTCAGTGATCAAAGACTGTTCATTAGTTTGATGATGAGTTCGTCGTGGCAGTGAATATAAAAATAAGTTCAGCTGTGCCGTGCCCTCGGCTAATAGCAAAGGGCGTAAATTCTGATGAACATCTGCTGGTGTAGGGACTCATGAGAATCTATGACTCTTGCAGATGGCCGTCCAGTTACGGAGTGATGCATCCTGATGCCTTGTAGCTTACTGGGCCTCAGGAGGATGCGTGCGTCTATACTATAAAAAAAAAGACCAAAAGCTCTCTATGTGACCGTACTCCCCGGAGTGTGCACCAGCGGAAGGTGCAGAAAGGCGGATCGAGTGTTGTTACTCTACAGGTGGTCTGCTGAACGCATCTGGTCTGAACCAAACGCACAAGCCACATCACTTTTTTCTAATCCTCTGGCTGTCGCCCTTTATTAACTCATTCTACCCCATCACCGAAATCCCCAAATTTTGCCGTTGTCCTCTGAAGACTGCATTGCAGTGCAGGACACAGGTCGACCATGATAGTTCAAGGGTGATGCCAGAATAGCTTGGCGCCCATAGGCGCCAAGCTATTCTGGCATCACCCTTGAACTATCATGGTCGATCCTTATCTTGCTGTGGTGTGTCTGGGGTAGAATGAGTTAAATTAACCCATTACATCCTGAGGCTGATTTTTGTAAATTGCTTATTGTCCTTCGAAGGCTACAGTTACAGATTAGGAGACAGATCAACCGCTTTAGTTGAAGGGTGGAGTCAGAATAACTTGGCGCCTCGGGCGCCAAGCTATTAGTTCTGGCACCACAGTTGAACTGTCATAGTCAAATTAATTTCGAGCAGTAGTGTCTCAGGATGAAAGAGTTAATAGTGCACCTTCGGCCCGGCTTCTCGTTTGTACTGATGTTCGCTTATCTCCTACCGACTGCCTAGACGGTCCCGAAACAGCCGTAGTCTACATGCAAAACGCCAAGCATACTTATAGGGGATGTGTATGAACGAAATATCATTAAACGTTTAGGGCTTAATATATTTTGTCAGTCTGCCACGAAGGTCACAGTGGTTCGAAAGACGAGGCACCTAATAGGGTCTTAATAAATTTGACCCCAGCTCGGTTCGAACCCTCAGAGTCGAACGCTCTACCGCCTGAACTACC
Source organism: Semisulcospira habei (assembly GCA_036245525.1). Classification (NCBI taxonomy): domain Eukaryota; kingdom Metazoa; phylum Mollusca; class Gastropoda; family Semisulcospiridae; genus Semisulcospira; species Semisulcospira habei. Next base: position 138,591,338 of record BTPG01000005.1, on the reverse strand, counting down.
CAGCTCCGCCACGATGTGTATGTCGCCGGAACGTCCGCCTGTACCTCTCTGCACAGCGGTGAACTCAGTGGCGATTAGGTGTCATAAGCCGGAAGGTGTCGGACAGGGGATCCAACTGTTGATCCAGCGCTGAGTAATTTCCCTTGCTTCGTGTATCCAGTACTATGGCAAAAGTCCTCGGCGGGCGAACATCAGCGGCCGCAGTGGCCGGCCCGCCGGCGCACGCTTGTGCACGGGCCCACTGCGACTGACGGCGGGCCCGAGGGTTTATTGCTTATTACTGTATCTACCGGCTCTTGTCTCACCGATCCGGACTGTGACTGAGTACAATACTGTGTCACAGTGCCGAATTCGTCTGACAGTGGCAATTCCGCGGGTCAAGCTCAGCATCTATCAAACACTTGGTGAAGTTTGGACCTGATTAGCATGCACCACTTTCCTTCACATCCAGCGCACCTTTCAAACCTGGAAAACCCCAGGTTCTAGACGTCAGCTAGCCGACAGATACCCTGAAAAGAATCCCTCGTGTCCCAAGGAGACGTGTAATCAGCTCATCTAGTGAGATGGGTACACTCCGCCAGCGAACTCCCAATACCGCCTACACCTGCAATAGGCCGCACAACCTCCGGCCGTACTGACGCGCGGCAATCTTGCTACCTCTACAAATAACATCATGAGACAATTCGAACTGTAAACGCCTGCCATATTCGTGTATACACATGATATGCCTTCACATTACGTAGGCATCGGATGTGGCCACCACTAGTCAGTGTGAAAGCTGTGAAACTTCCATCCGTCTACACCACACTCCCTCCTTTCAGTCAAGGAGTCATCCCTCGTCTTGAATATCAGTCTGGATCTATGCCGAAATAATATATATGCCAAAATTATATTTATGACGACGGAAGCAATCAAAGGCTCGGTTTGGAAACGAACTCTAAAACGCCAGACGTTTTCTTACACGGTTTAACCCTTTGGGTGTCGGTAGCGGTTTTAGTCGCGATGATTCCTGCAGGACAGACAAAGCGGGGTTAAAACAGAACTCCTTAGGTCTGCTTCTTTGCTTTCAGCATAAGACTGACAAATGTAGTCTTCAGCATCATAAGTTTATAACTTATGCTAGGCGCCAAGCTAATCTGACACTACGGCCCCGAACCGTGATCATAGCCTCAGTCAATCTGCGCTGCCGCTGCACACGGTGTCTTCGAGAGTGCGTGTTAACCACTACCTTGACACTGTACGTACATTCATTTTGTGTCTGAAATCACATGATGGTTCATTCAACCAAAAGCCAACACCGTCCAATAAACATGGATACAAATGATCTGAGCAAGAGGCGTAGATTCTCATGAACTCCGCAGTCTCGGGGGTCTCATGAGGATCTATGTCTCTTGCTGTTGGATCGTGTTCACCTTTCTCTGCAGTGACGGGGTTAAACCGTTGGTTGTCGTTAGACCGCTATTGAAAGCCAACTGGTAAACCGACTAAAGGCATATATTGTTATGAACACTGCAGTCGCGCACTGAGGATCTATGTTAGAAGCCAATGAGCGAGCAGAATCGACCCTGTCAGTCTACATCCCCGAGACTATACAACAAGTCATTTAACTCATTCAGCCCGGCACACGTATTTCCCAAATTTTGGAGGCGTCATATAACGACTATGCACCTGTTGCAGGAGATGGGTCGACCACGATAATTCAAGGGCAGTGCCAGATTAGCTTGGCGCCGACAGGCGCCAAGCTAATCTGTCACTATCCTTGCATTATCATGGTCGACCCATCTCCTGCTGTAGTGCACAAAGGGCTGAATGGGTTAACCCTTATCATTTGGAATACACCAGTGTGTGAAATAAGTTTGACTAAAATAGTTCAAGGGTAGTGCCAGAATAGCTTGGCGCGTCTAGGCGTCAAGTTATTCTGGCACTACCCTTGAACTAAAGCCATTGGTCTATATCCTTATCTGTAAGTACTATAATGTAGCTTGCATATGTCAGTGTACAAATTTAAAGCTTTTAGCCTCAGTATGATATGACCCTGAGCTAGAAGAGCAAACTGTCAAATACGCCATGAGCTGAAAGTAGGCCTACGCGAAGCCGTCAGTTACCTGATGCCACTGATTCCGCTATCCACCTGTCAGTTTGCATGTGGATGTAAGAAGAATCATTTGTGTCGATGCCAAGAAGATATGAACGAGAACACGACATACGAGCATAAAAAAAAAAAGAAAAAAAGAAAGAAGTGAAGGTGAGTGGAGGGGGAATAGCAGGGGCGTGAAATGGGGGGGGGGGGGGGGAGGAAGGGGGGAAAAGGCGGGTGAGGGTG
>BTPG01000005.1:138486515-138581515 GCA_036245525.1 Semisulcospira habei | reverse complement strand
CATTTAATTTCTCTTTATCTCTTTGCACGCTCGCTCGCTCGCGCGCACAAACACACATGTACACACACACACACACACACACACACACACACACACACACACACACACACACACACACACTGTGACACATGACACACCACCGGCCGCCACACTCATCACTGCCAACATTGGCCACGGCCAAACCATGGAAATTATACAATTACAACGTGGCTTCTACAGTCTAGCACAAAGCACATTACATTTTCCCTGCTGAAACAGCATGAACTGTGACACCACGGCCAACTCAGTGCACTTCATGATGCTGGCAGTGGTGATTGTGGCGGCCGGTGGTGTGTCACCAACTCCACTGAGCTCCGGACGACGCCGGGTTCTTCGACCGCCGGTATAGGCTCCTTACTTGGTTCATGATCACTGAATTGTTTCTCAAGCGCACGGGTAATTATAACCCATTTAGCCCCAACGCCCTAAAACAGGAGATGTATTGACCATGATAATTCAAGGGCAGTGCCAGATTAGCTTGGCGCCTTCGCCTGAAGGCGCCAAGCTAATCTGGCACTACCCTTGAATTATCATGGTCAGTCCGTCTCCTGCAGGTGGTGCCGGCATAGTCGTTAGTTAACGCCTCCAAAAAATGATTTGGGAAATGTTTGGCGTGTGGCTAAATGGGAACATCTGGTGGTCAGGCTGAGGGGGTTTCACCGAGAGGCCGTTTTGATGCCAGCTGGTAGCCCGGTGAATATGAAGGATCGCGGGACCGACGGCTCTGTCGTTCACAGTTCTGCGCAGCCCCGCCTATCCCTCTGCTGAAAGGGAGCGCACGCATAGTTCTAGTAAGCGTATGTATGGTTGGTTGATTGGTTGGTTTGTTCGGGGTTTAACTCATTCTACCCCAACACCGAAATCCGCCCCAAATGTTGCCGTCAGTTGTTCTCTGAAGACTGCATTGCAGTGCAGGACACAGATCGACCATGATAGTTTAAGGGTGATGCCAGAATAGCTCAGTTGGCGCCCATAGGCGCCAAGCTATTCTGGCATCACCCTTGAACTATCATGGTCGATCCTTATCTTGCTGTGGTGTGTCTGGGGTAGAATGAGTTAACTCAGTGACGTCCCCGGCACCGAAGTGAAAGCGTATGCATGTGAGACTGCCCCTTTTTAGCAACTGGTGGAGAAGGTAGGCTGTATGCACATCTAGTGTGCATTGAGGTGCGCCGGCTAACCGGCTCGTGGTCTTTATAGCGATCTACTTCATGGCAGGCTTTACTGACTAGAATTGCTAATGATTCGCCGATACAACGGGTTATCAGTATTGTCTTGCGTCAACTATGTCATTTCTACCCTTCTTTTCACGATTCATTTGAGTAGGCACACGTAGGCACACCAGGGTTTTCCTCTGGCCTTTTCAGTGAGCGTAACTACGGAATCAGTTCAGTCCGCGGCTCCTGCCGGTCAGTACAAACAAAAGAGAAGACTGACTCAGTGACTAGCAGAAACGTTTTCAGTTTAGTTTTCGACATGCGAACTTCGTGATTTCAAGTTACGATACTTTTGTCCAGAGACAAACAAATAACATTTTTTTTAAGCAGGAGATATTGTGATCTGTTAACCCTTTACTGCCTGGAATAGGTCGTTTCAAAGTTCAAGTAACCAGTAAAAAACAGCGATTCCGCGGTCATCGGGCCTTTGTCGACCGCAGCAGGCCCGCGCCCAGGGGCGCGGGCCTGCTGCGGTCGACATCGACCCGACAACCTGTTTGCCCACTGCGAAATTGCAAGGCACATCAGTACAGCGCACGTCTGGCCCAAAATGACGGATAAACGCACCTATTTTTGTGGGTCTGTGCAAGTTGCGTCAAAATCCGGATCAAGGCAGCCGGTGTTCAGTGGAGCGTAAAGCAAGCCCTGCAAAATGTTTACACTACATTTAAACAAACAGCTCAAACACGGAGCTTGCCGCGGAGTTTTAACCATATTAATATCAAATGATTTTTTTGTTATGCACCAGCTGCAATTAACCGCTTCCCTGCGGGAGCCTAGCAACTTTCTCTATTTCTGGCTGAAATCATAGCAGACGCAATGTCGGACATGACCTCGTCTATCTGATACGCACTGACGGATGCGGCGAGCGATGTTTTGAAAGTCTGGCGTTTCAGTGAATCGCTTTACAGATAAAGCTCAAAGATCGTCTAGTGGTTCTGTCAGTTATTCGAATAATCTCCCCTGAGTTGGTACCGTGGTACTTATACACCCGAAACTGGCGAAAGCTTGTGTAAGATGCTGGCACACTTATTATTTTTTTGTTTAAACCTAGTATTTAGAGAGTTTTGTGGGGTTTATTCCAGTCCCGATTACAGCAGAAAATTGGCATTGTTGCAGATCCGTAGACTCTGTTGCAGAACCGTACACTCTGATCTGGTTGCGTCAGTCTGTGATTGGAACTTTGTCTTCATATAGCTCGGCTTCGAAATAGGTGTGTGCTGGTCTGTGATTTTAGACCTTACGGCCAGTGGGCCGTAAGGTCCAAAATCACAAACCAGCACACACATACACATCAGATTCATCGCTCTGGATACGTCACGGTTCCGTACTCAGTCACAGGCTACGTCACGGGGCAAAAAAAGTAATGATCGTGGCAGAAGTAGGTTGATTCATCCGGCCACCTCTCCGACACACTTGTGTGTTAGACTGATTTACCTGCCTCAGTCCCCGGTCCAGGCCGACGCCTTCCATCTGCAAGAGGCACAGATTGCCCTGGGCCCCTGCGGTAGCACTCTGTGCCTCTTGCTCAGTTACGTAACGATATAGAACGCATTGCCATCCGCACGAGGCATGCACTGTCATGAGCCCCACGCCGACGCATACCTCACGGGCTCACTGAAGGGCTTGCTTGTTGCTAATCTAGAAATAGGGCACGGTTACGTATGCAGTGGCCTAGGATGACATGGGGGGCGGGGATTTGGGTGGGGTGGGAAAGGAGGGAAGGGGGGGGGGGAGCGTGCCTAAAAAAATCAAATAACGGGATGTGTGTGTTTTGCGGTGGTGGTTGGGGAGAGGGGGGGGGGCTGTAATGAGTTAATCAAGGCATCTTTACGAGTAATTTCATGTGAGTGGAGGAGAATTATTTCATCTATCCCAGCCAGGCGTACTGACCCAGGCCGCACACATTCAGTGCGTGGGTGTATCATAGCAACATCAGGGAGGAGTGTGCGATGAAAAAATGGGAGAGAAAAATTAACACGTTCACTGTCGAGCAACAACCCGGATCCTCATGAGCCCCCCCACCCCACCCCCCGGTCGCAGGGACTCATGCGTATCTATGCCTCTTGCAGAAACCAGTTTGCATCCATATTCCTTTGACGGCTGGGCATTTTTGACGTTGAATTTGCAACGATTCAACAAAAGCAATCTGCGTCCACGGGTAGTGAAGGGCCGACCATGCTATGCCGAGTTGAACCTGACCCGGCTCTAATCTGCGTCCACGGGTAGTGAAGGGCCGACCATGCTATGCCGAGTTGAAAACTGACCCGGCTCTAATCTGCGTCCACGGGTAGTGAAGGGCCGACCATGCTATGCCGAGTTGAAAACTGACCCGGCTCTAATCTGCGTCCACGGGTAGTGAAGGGCCGACCATGCTATGCCGAGTTGAACCTGACCCGGCTCTAATCTGCGTCCACGGGTAGTGAAGGGCCGACAGGGCTATGCCGAGTTGAACCTGACCCGGCTCTAATGGCGCCAACTCTCCCTTTGTCGAGGTCGACACTGCAACTCATCATCGAAAAATGTCTAAATGAAGGCCTAGTTGCCGCGGAGGCGCTTGCTTATGTGCAGCGGGGAAGCGAGGTTTGTGTTCATTTAACCCATATCATACTGAAGCTAAAAGCTTCAAAGTTGTACACTGCCATTATGCAAGCTACAGGTAAGGATATAGACCAATGGCTTTAGTTCAAGGGTGGTGCCAGAATAGTTTGGCGCTGGCACTACCCTTGAACTATTTTAGTCTAACTTATTTCACACACTGGTGTATCCCGAATGATAAGGGTTAAAGTTCAGTTTTCCCAGGTAATTGGCGCGCCTGCCATGAAGGTAAAACCAGGTAGCGGAGAATGAAGCAGCATGAAGGGAGGAATACAAGAAGAACCGAATCGTCAGTCGTAGGCTTGAATCATAAATATGTTAGGTGCGCGTTGGCCTATGCGTTTGGACCTTATGACCGTGTATTTATTAGGCATCAGGGTAAAACATCTCAGACCGACACTCAATGTAAATTTGGCAAAGAAACGACGAAAGAGATCACAGTTATCTTCATTCCATTTCCCACCTTTACGTTAATGTTCAAACGCTAGAGTGTCACTCCTTATCCTCCAAAATAATTATAATTACAATTACAATATAAGTTATTGGTAGCAGGGGTTTGCTACACGGACCCTTGTAGGCCTGAGGGAGGTCAAAGAAACCATTGTACCACGAAGGCCTGAGGGTTACAATGGTTTCTTTGACCTCCCGAAGACCAAAAAAGGTAAGTGAAACAAGCCCCTGCTACCAATAACGTATTTGTTTTCATTCCTCCACTATTTTCGTTAAAAAAAAAATCAAGAAGAAATCTTCCGACCTGGCCCACGCCAGACATGACTGACGTCAAAGGAAAATACATTTATACATAATAGACTTATGACGTAATTTTAAATCGTTCATGACGTTGCCGTCTCCAGTAGTTTGCCTCATGTTTCGAACAACACTAATAGTCTAGCAGATGCCCTTCATAGACGATCAGCCGTTTACGAGATAGTGATTTTCTTCAGAGTAACAAATGTTTATGTATATCAAAATGAAGTATGGGATGAATACATCAAGTTACGCCCATGTCAAAATTGTGCCGCCAGAAGATTTTTCTGTAGCTAAGTTTGTACCGATGTTACCGACAGACGATTTTTCGCCATTATTTTGCAGTTTTATTTTGGGGGGACCAGCTGTTTACGCTATCCACATTAGAAACTTTGCTTCAATAAATTTGATCGCCTGGAGTCACAGTTAAATATAATAATATTGTGAACTCTTTGCTGGAGACAACCCACAATAAATGACTGAAAATGATTTGTACTTTGCGGAAAACAATATGTGCTGATGCATTCAAATAATTAGCGCTTCTATCTGTTTACACAGGGCATTCTTCTCATGTGGTCCCGATGGCGCAATAAGCGGTAATATACCGGGAGCTAACGGCAAGCATATCCTCTCAAAACAATGTGATTAATTTTGTTTTATGTAATGTTCCGAGGGAAATATGACGGATCAGTACTTGAAAATTTGACCGTCTGGAATCATAATTAAATATAATAATATTGTGAACTCTTTGTTGGAGATAACTTACAATAAATGTCTGAAAATGATTTGTACTTTGCGGAAAACAACATGTGCTAATGCATTCAAATAATTAGAGCTCCTATCTGTTTACACTCGGCATTCTTCGCATGTGGTCCCTATGGCGCAATAAGCGGTAATATACTGGGAGCTAAAGGCAAGCATATCCTCTCAAAACAATGTGATTAATTTTGTTGTATGTAATGTTCCGAGGGAAATATGATCAGTTAATGAAGTTCGGGCGGACCGTCGGGGGTTCTTTCTCCGGGTACTCCGGTTCTTCCACCCCCCCCCCCCACCCCCCCGCCCCCCCCCCCCCCCACTTTGGTACCGGTCTCAGGCCACTTTACAAATTTCAAATACAAGCGATCAAAAATCTCTGTAACTTCAGTAGCTGACTGGCCCTTCGTTTGTCTTGTACTGTGTTTGTACTGTGTTTGTCTTAAATGGCGTAAATCCGTGTCTGTTTCGTGAGTGTGTGTGTGTTGGGTTTCAGGCGCGGCGCTTTGAGTCGATTTGCCCAAAATTGAGAAAAAGCGCCTATATAATAACGGTATTATATAATAACGGTATTATTTTATTCAAAATAGTGATTATATCGCTGATATTTGATTTACACAGGACATTCCTACTCAAACTGTTGTGGACCATCATACCACACCTACGATGCATGTGTCAGTCCCACTGCAATATCCCCATACGAAACGTATACGGATGCACATTAGTCATCCATACTGAGCTGGCATTTAAAATGAAGGTAGCTGCACCTCAGTACTTATGCGAGACTAATTCTTGCCTCAGTTTCACTGTCACAGCTAAATTACATTGTCGAATGTGTTTACCTAACAAGCTGACTTATTTTCTCAAAACAGAAGTACACCCCATTTATCAGCACATACCCAAGCACATAATTGTTAAATTCATGGCAAAGGGCTTATTACATATTGATCCTTGACAGTACAGCCTTGTTGTGCAGTTGCGGGGATGGGGGTGGGTGGGGGTAGGGGTGGGGTGGGTGGGTGGTGGTGGTGGGGTAGGGGTGGGGGTGGGGCAGGGGTGGGGGTGGGGTGGGTGGTGGGATTGGGCAGGGAAGGAAAGTGACAGTCCAGCCTCACAGAAAGCAACCACAGCAATCAAAATCTTCAGATTTTCTTCTCCAAGAATATTTTGATCTCCAAACAAAAATACAATTCATGTATGTGTGTGTGTGTGTGTGTGTGTATGTGTGTGCGTGCGTGCACGCGCGCGTGTGTGTACGCATGCGTGCGTGTGCGTGCGTGCGCGCGTGTCAACTGTGTGTGTGTGTGTGTGTGAACACAATTTTCTGCATTTGTTTTCCAAAGATATTGGGATTAAAAGATATTCTGGCACCCCCTTTCGTTCTATTGGGTCCTCCCCTCCTCCCTGGTGGCACAGACCCACATTTACATCAGCTAATGCGCTAAACACTCAATAAACTGCCTACTGATCTAACGTGTTTGTGATTGTAAAGGACTCATGCAGATGTCCAAAGTGCAACATGATGCATGCTGTAAAGGAGGGAGTACCACACGACTTGGTTTTAACTGTCATGCCTGAGCAAAATTTTGGAACTTGTTTACTTATATATTACTGTAATTTTTAATCCAATCAGTTGCACTGGTAAGCTATGTTGTAATGTGTTGTCACTGCCATGCAGTCTCAGTAATCACTGATGGTACAGTCTGATGGTGCAGTACACTACGCATTGAAAGAATATGCAGCACAATGTGAACACGTTTGAAAGTTGATGCAACGTTTTGTTTAAAATTAAACCCTATCTCACTAGCCTTAGCCTGGCTGTACAAAAGAGGAGCTGTAGTATTTTGCTGCTGCGTAATTTGCAGTTTGTCTGCATATTGACATTTGAAGTTCGCTAAATGCATTCTCAGCAGCTGGCACTAGCATTGAACTCATATATATCAGGACTAAAACAAGAAAGAAAACGGGGAAAGCCTGTTACACTGAGATGATTCAATAAATCAGTGAGTCAAGTGATCAACCAATGAGGTATGTTTTATGATGAACAGCTAGCTTTAGAGGAGGGTGGACAGGTGGTGATGGTGGTGGGCGGGGGGGGGGGGGGGGGATAGGCACGTACTGCATAATGTTCACGTACTATTTCTTTCACTGTTCCATCATCCAATCATATCACCATTGGGCTCAATGAGATCTTATTTTTTATTTGAATGAGTTACAAAATACATGTACTTGCTGCTGTTTTCTTATTTTCTTACTGGCTTTGTCATTTCGCTTGTAGATTTACAGTCCCAGACTTTAAGCCTGCCCAGCCTAACACACACGGAGGTTGACTGTATCATTGATATGTGTGTTTAAATATAACGTTTTGTTTGATGTCACTTGTGGCCGCATCTTTAAGTTTGGTGCCCTTGTGCATGTAGCCACTGGTACTATTTACAGAACTGATATCTGCATGTGCAGGCTAGTTCGCGGTCTCACTGATCTGGTAGCCTGTTGTTTGAAGTTATCAGTGGTGGCATCATCCGTGATGTCTGTGTGCATTTGGCCACTGGTGCTGCTTACAACGGTGCTATTTACAGAACTAGTGGTTGCATATGCATATTAGTACTGTTATTGTTATCAGGTGTGGATTTATATCTAAGTTTTGGTGCCCATGTGAATGGGGCGAACAGAACTGTTCACAGAACTGATGACTGCATGTGCAATGCGGATTAACTGTATAAATGAGATTTGTGGTGGGCTGATAACATACAGACAGCCTGGCAGCAGAGGCAGCAGGCAGTAGCAACATGAAACAGCTCTACATTACCAGAAGATTGTCGGGCAAGTATGGTCATACAGAAAGACCAGTAAAAGACAAAGAAGGCAAGCCTATTGCAGACAGAGCAGGGCCGAGTATTTTGAAGAGTTACTGAACAGACCCACCCCACCCGACACCCCAGACATCCAGCCAGCAGAGACTGACCTACCCATCAGCTGTGACAGACCCAGCCTGGATCAGAATGGCAGTGGCATTTTTGAAGAACGGCAAAGCAGCAGGGCCAGATGGCATCCCAGCGGAGGCTCTGAAAGCAGACCTTGAGACAACAGTAGAGCTGCTGTACCCACTGTTTGGAAAGATCGGGGAGGAAGAGGTGATGCCGGCTGACTGGAAGGAGGGGTACCTAATCAAGCTTCCCAAGAAAGGCGACCTCAGTAAGTGTTCCAACTACAGAGGAATCACCTTGCTGTCATTACCAGGAAAGGTCTTCAACAGGATCATTCCGGAGAGAATGAAGATCTCCGTCGACCTCCAGCTGAGAGACCAGAAAGCAGGATTCAGGAAAAACCGATCATGTACAGACCAGATAATAACATATGAGAATAATAAACATACGTGTGTAGCAGTTATCTCCCTATTTGGATGAAAGACAACGCTGGGGTGGGTTCTGCTTCTCGGCTTTTTATTAGGACACGTAGAAAAAGTAATAATAATTGTCCTGCAACAGAAACAATGCAATCATAAAACTAACAGTTGCAGACTACTAATCATCAGTAGAACAGAAGAACATCATACACACTTAAACATGTAACTTCATGAAAACAATGTTCACCATCTTCAACATGGCACAAGTGTAAAAGATTGGAAACTAGTAACCAACTAATTTCAGCTACAATACATGGTTTGATGAATTACTGAAGCTGACAGTAACCAAAAACATCTACCCTAGAGCTGTACTAATACATCAAATTCAGGTACATTACAGGTAAGTCACATGCTTCCACAAAACCACAAAATGATCAGCAAACCCGATCTTACAATAAAAAGAAGAGTGAAACCAACATGGCTTAGTTTCAAATACACAAGTAAAGCAAAATATCAAATAGTTGTACTGCAGAAAATGTGGTTCTCCAACATCAAGATACCAAAATGTTGATAGAATGCAAGACAATTGTTCAAGTTGCGCCTTCAAAATCAAAGGTAAAAGTGACACAAGGTTATGACAAATAGCTGAACCGGTTTTGTATGAACACTGTTCACGTGCAGCACACAAATATATCTGGAATTTTCTAGGCTGAACTAAAAGAGTTCAACAAGGTTACGTTCAAAGGTCAAGGTTACAAGCTGACCAGCTGGTGAAACCAAGGGGCGTTACCTACTACAAATGGCTGGCTGGCTGACTGGCTGGCTGGCTGGCTGGCTGCCTGCCTGCCTGATACACAACTTATACACATAAAAATCGGACTCCTACCACACTGTCCCCGTCAGCAAGAAATGACGTCCTCGTCATTTGAAACGGACGCTGGGTAAAACCAGCAAAAAATAACAAAAACTATTACTGTACAAAAACCAAAAATTACTTTGAAACATTGAAGTTACTAATTTCTAACTCAAAATGTCAAGAGTTCAATGACACTTTTCTCCAAAAAGAATTCAAAATGTCAAACGTTAAATGACACATTCTCCACAAACAACGCATTATTCACTCAGTGCCTGACAAAAACTCTGAAATCATACTTATGCGTCATAATGGTCAAAATACACATGAAAAAAGTATAACCAAAAACATGCAGTTACAGCACTCTAAAGCTGCAAAACTGGAAATACATAATTTGAAACAAATAAACAAATACCTTAATACTCCTGACTAGACTGATCAACTAAGCGCAGAAGTTCCTTGACAGCTGACGCGTAAGAACATACTGATCCTGATTCATCCAAGTTGGAGGTCGTCTGATTCTGGCTGACCTACGAGGTGGCTCGTCCTCTGACTCGTCACTTTTAGAACTGTTTGTATCTTCATCTTTATCATCATCACCTTCATCCTCATCATCATCCTCATTATCAGTATCGGGTCCTCTGTCACTAGATGACCCCTGTGGCTCCTCATCACACACATGCTCAGTCTCACCATCCCCCTCCTGAGCTCCAGGCTCGACATCCGGATCCTCTTCATCTAGGATATGGGCGTCCCCACCAGATGCTGTCGCCTCAGAATTCTCATGCCACAGTACACAACTCGCTTCCTCATCCTCTTCGGACATCTCTGTCCTATCTCTGTCCCCTGGCTGGTGTCAAACCGTCTGCTGTTCAGGCTCCAACCTCAGCTTAGGACCAACAACTGAACGTCTGGGTGCAGGTGCAGGCCGCGGTGCAAGGGCTGGCCTCTCCTGCGTCGGCAATGTCCCAATAGGTAACAGAAGAATTCTGTGTAGAGTTCTCTTCTTGCCACCTTTCTATTTCTTTACAATAAAAACCGGAATGTCAGGTTTGGCTTGCTGACAATCACATAAGAGTCTTCTTCCCATCTGTCTGCGATCTTGTGACGATCATCGAAGGCCACGATCCTGACTAGAACACTGCCGGGTTCCTGGGTGTCGGCCATTCTCTAACTTTTCGAGTCTTTTCTGGTTCAGCTTCAACACCGTGAGCAGACAAAATGTGACCCACAAAACGTACGCGCTCCTCTAGAAAGAAGCATTTTCCTAGTGCTAACTTCAGTCCACATTCTCTCAATCTGGCAAAAACACGTTCCAGTCTCTCTAAGTGTTCAACATAGTTGGACAAAAAAAAAACAATCAGATCATCTAAATAAATGAGACAAATGTTTAAATGGAGATCACCCAAACACTGTTCCATTAATCTCTGATAGGTTGCTGGTGCATTAGCTAGGCCAAAGGGCAGTCTGTTATACTCAAAGAAGCCTAGCGGGCCCACAGTGAAAGCTGTACGCTGCTTGTGTTCCTCTAATACTTCCACCTGATGGTATCCACTCTTCATGTCTAAAACAGTGAAGAAACAAGACCCATTGAGTGTGTCAAGCATCTCCTCTATCCGCGGAAGGCCGTAAGAATCCTTGATGGTGCGTTGGTTGAGTTGACGGTAATCGACACAAAGGCGCAGCGAACCGTCCTTTTTACGCACTAACACGACGTTGCTGGACCATGGAGAGTGCGACTCGCGGATCACCCCTGCTGCTAGAAGTTGACGAAGATGCTCGCGTATCTCCTCGTACATGCCTGGCAGGATACGTCTGTATCGCTGCTTGAAGGGAATCTCGTCTGTGACGTTGATCTCGTGCTGAACAGCAGTGGTGTGTCCAAGATCCAAATCATGGTGGGAAAACACATCGTCATACTTGTGGAGAAGCGCCACTATAGCACGCGCTCGATCAGCATCCAGACACTGAGTGTTGATGTTGACCTGAACTGACTCCTGGCTGAAAGTCAGGTTAGGATCAGCTAATGCTACAGGTTGAATTTCACACAAAAAAGCTTTTGGATTCACGACAACAGTCCTAGTAGTAACATTGGAAATGGTAACAGGTACAATGCTACTGCTACTGGAAGAACACACACATTTCACAAGTGCAGGTTCGATATCAAGATCACTATATCACTAGATGCTTGTAACAAAGCGCAAGTGTCAGGATGAGCAACAATCATGGTAATAAAACCATTAACAGTAACAACGCTATTTGGCTTGATTACCACTCTGTCACGTTCCGCGCATTTCACAAGTCCAATGCGATTCTTGTTACGTAACATGTTTCTCTCTCAGCTTGAGACAGCGAAATGCTAAAAACCATTGCGTGTTCAAAGACTTACGTTTGGATGGCTCATCACATCTGTTCATGTATGAAGTAAGAATGTTCGTACCCAAAAGCACGGGAACGGCAGCGTTGTACTGGCTGTCCGGGACCACGAGTAGTAGACAATGCTGAGTGCCAAGGTCAGGCACCCTCACCTCAACCTCGATGTATCCGTCATATGGCAGCATCTGTCCATCAGCACACTCCACGTGCAGCACAGAGTCCAGGCTGTGCACGGGGACGTGAGGAAGATGCTGGGAGTGGAAACTGCGGCTGATGGTGGCGATGGTGGCTCCTGTGTCCAGTAAGGCGGCGGTGCGCCACCCGTCCACGATGATGTCGACCTCGTTACTCGAACCAACCAGTTCACCACGCTCTGGACGTTGAGAGGGATGACTGACGAGGGTGAAGTTCTCAGCGCGCCCCTGGTGTCTGTAGACCTCGTCTCGTTTCCCTGCAGCTGGCGGCGGCAGTGATCGAGGCGTACGCGGCATGCAAAGTTTAAGTGACCAGACTGGCCACAGCGCCAACAGGTAGGTCCGTCATGCCTGTCCTCGATCACCTGCAGCCGTTTACGACAGGCGAACCTGAGATGGCCGACTTCACCACAGCACCAACACACTGGCTCGGGCCTATCATCTGGTTACTGATAGCCAATGTCCTCTTTATGCAGTCTTCAACGGTGGCAAAAAGGTCATCAATTTTGGCCTGAATTCTGCTGAGTACATCATTTTCATTGTCAGACGCCATCATGAAAGTCACGTCAGATCAAAACAGATTCACTGGAACAACAGTACATTTGTTGCTAAAAGCATTTTGATGCAAACAGCATTTCACCGGCAGAGTTCACAATGAGTGTCAAGTCCTGCCAACAGCTCATACAGTGTTATTCACTACTATCACTGAATAAAGCAAAATTCAGGATACATAACAGGTAAGTTGTCAGGAAAAGTCCATTTGGAGAAGTCCAAAAGGAGAAGGGGAAAGCCATTTAAAGAAAGCCCCACATTGGGCGCCATTTTGTAGCAGTTATCTCCCTATTTGGATGAAAGACAACGTTGGGGTGGCTTCTGCTTTTTATTAGGACACGTAGAAAAAGTAATAATAATTGTCCTGCAACAGAACCAATGCAGTCATAAAACTAACAGTTGCAGACTACTAGTCATGAGTAGAACAGATGTACATCATACTCACTGAAACATGTAACTCCATGAAAACAATGTTCACCATCTTCAACATGGCACAAGTGTAAAAGATTGGAAACTAGTAACCAACTAATTTCAGCTACAATACATGGTTTGATAAATTACTGAAGCTGACAGTAACCAAAAACATCTACCCTAGAGCTGTACTAATACATCAAATTCAGGTACATTACAGGTAAGTCACATGCTTCCACAAAACCACAAAATGATCAGCAAACCCGATCTTACAATAAAAAGAAGAGTGAAACCAACATGGCTTAGTTTCAAATACACAAGTAAAGCAAAATATCAAATAGCTGTACTACAGGAAATGTGGTTCTCCAACATCAAGATACCAAAATGTTGATAGAGAGCAAGGCAATAGTTCAAGTTGCTCCTTCGAAAGCAAAGGTAAAAGTGACACAAGGTTATGGCAAATAGCTGAACCCGTTCATTTTTGTATGAACACTGTTCACGTGCAGCACACACTGAAATATATCTGGAAGTTTCTAGGCTGAACTAAAAGAGTTCAACAAGGTTACATTCAAAGGTCAAGGTTTTACAAGCTGACCAGCTGGTGAAACCAAGGGACGTTACCTACAACAAATTACTAAGGCAAACTCTCTCTCTCTCTCTCTCTCTCTCTCTCTGATACACAACTTATACACATAAAAATCAGACTCTACCACACGTGCGAATATAATAACCTTTTACACACGCTCGAACACACATACAGACACAAGCACGCAAACACGGCCATCCATGGACAATTATGTCACATACTTCACTGCGGTGGTCAGTTAGATTGACACCTCGCTTATTGCACAAACTGGACTCACAGTCCCACGGCGTCAAAACAGTTAGTTAGTTAGTTATTTGGGTTTAACGCCGAGCAGGCAACTAAGGCCATCTCACGGCGGTCGTCAAAATAGAGCAGATATATATATATATATATATATATATATATATATATATATATATATATATATATATATATATATATATATATATATATATATATATATATAATATATATATATATATATATATATATATATATATATATATATATATATATATATATATATATATATATATATATATATATATATATATAGAGAGATAGAGAGATAGAGAGAGAGAGAGAGAGAGAGAGAGAGAGAGTGAGAGAGAGAGAGTCAAAATATTACTGGTCATAACAGAAACAGTATTAACGTCACTGAGCTGACTTTGTGGTCTGACTATAATCTTACTGGCTGTGTTCACAACTCTAGTGAATGTACTCTTGTTCTTTGCACTCAGGTTACCAAACCACACTGTGATGTTGAATGATAACAAACTTTGCATGAGACTTTTACACACATTTTCAAGCACGGCCTCACTGAACCCCCCAAAACTACGGAGTTTCATGAGAAGAAACAGATGCTGCGTTGCCTTTCTGAAAATAAAAACAGTGTTCTGATTAAAACTGAGTTTACTGTCTAACTGCGTGCCAAGATATTTAAAACACTCCATAACTAAAATAGCATGGCCATTGACAACGACTGCTTGGAATGCACCTAGTAAAGTACTATACATATAGTTAACACGTTAGTCAACTTAACCCCACGGTCGTATTTCCCAAGTTTTAGGGGTATCACCTGAAGACTATGTACTAGTTGCAGCAGCTGAAACTACGACGATAATTCAAGGGTAATGCCAGATTAGCTTGGCGCCTGAAGGCGCCAAGCTAATCTGGCACTACCCTTGAATTATCATGGTCGATTCATCTCTTGCTGGGGGCGTCGGGGCTAGATATGCTGGACACGTGCGGCGCGGTACGGTTACCTGTTCTGAGCGATCACTTGTCACTAAGGACCATCATTTGGTGGCTGTAGCATGCACCTAAATGACGGTCTTTAATGACACGTGACACTTTTGTACTCTTTGCTGACACGCTGGGGTAGAGAAATGTGCTTCCAAGATGTGTAGGCCTGTCAGTGTACATAGTATTAACAGTAGGCCTATTAATTCATTTCTTTTGGACACTTTAGGAAAAGACAACCCTTGATTTACAGAGACTAGAAGAAATATACTGACGAGCAAAAGAAATCATTGGAAACACTAAAGTGTTTCAGGTGATTCCAAAAAATGTCACATTTTATTTGCTCGTCAGTGTAAATACTTCGCATCGTGAAAACACATTTCTCTTCCCCAGAATTTGATTTGCTCAAGCACACCTGAAGAGTTAATTTGTGGTTGTGTCCCTAACTGACCTCTCACAGCGAACACCATCCAGCTGCAGGAGACACTGATCCTAATGGAAGAACCAGTGCTTCTAGCCGGCCCTATCTGAATCCGATTTTCAGCGGACTGAGGCACTGAACCGCTTGTGCGAGATGGTTATACAGTATGTGGCGCAGGAAATACTAGCCGGAGTGCTTTGTCAATGCCAAGCAGTAGAGACCTGTAAACACGTAAATCTTTAACCCCTTAACTCATTCTACCCCAACACCGAAATCCCCAAATGTTGCCGGCCGTTGTCCTCTGAAGACTGCACTTTGGAGCAGGACACAGATCGACCATGATAGTTCAAGGGTGATGCCAGAATAGGCTTGGCGCCCATAGGCGCCAAGCTATTCTGGCATCACCCTTGAACTATCATGGTCGATCTTTATCTTGCTGTGGTGTGTCTGGGGTAGAATGAGTTAAACTGCCGAGAAAAAGCGAACGCATTCCAACTGCAGGAGGTACAGATCCGTGTGAGCCCGGCCCCACAGGTGCCTCTTGCTGGAACCACTTTGTTTCCACGTTTCTTGCGGCTCGGCCGCTGTGACCCTTTGACGTTGATTGAGCAAAGATTTTAGTAACTCAGTCTGCGAACACTGGCAGTGATGAGGTTAACCCTTTGGCTGTCGGTCACGTGTGTTTTAGTCGCGATGATTCCTGAAGGGTTAACACATTCTGCCCCAGCACCGAAATCTCCAAATTTTGAAGTTGCCCGCTGAACAACTCAATATTCTAGATTAGACAGATCGAGCTTGATAGTTCAAAGGGTGGTGGGAAAATAGCTTGGCGTCTATGGGCGCCAAGCTATTCTGGCACCACTCTTGAACTATCATGCTTGATCCATGCCTTGCTATGGTGTGTCGGGGTTGAATGAGTTAAAACAAATGAGACTGACATCGTGCTTTATTGGTCTCTTGCTGATGAAACAGCGGTACACCTAACCCCGAAGGACCTCCTTCAGTCGGAACATGCAGATCTAGGAGACCCATATCTTCCATCAAGAGACATAGATTTTCATGCGGCATGCAGGGGCTTATGAGAATCTTTGTCTCTTGCAGACGTACCTGCTTCAGTTTGAGCCAGGCAACTACTTGGAAAAATTAGGGGCGAGCTGAGAAACTGAGATGGCACGGAGCCAGAGGTGCGTATAAAATAACTTGAATCATACGCACAAGTTTCGTTTCTGCTTCTGTCTGCTTCATAACCCCTTTAAGGTCGAAGTACTCACATGCACTGTGATTTCAAATCCATGAAAATGCTTTAGGAATGACTCCTTTACTTTCCCAGCCCTTCACTAGACACATTGCCTACCCGGCTGCCCAAGCTCTCCAAATATACGTTATTATCGTTTAATATAAGTATATTAACTATGCATTCGTATTTTTTTGTTTTTGACAAGATAGTCTCTCTTGTCTGCATCCTTAAAACCAAGTACGTGTTTGAAGACTTACAAACAGCCAGGGATTTGGAAAGGTCAGCCATTTTTTGCACCCAACAGTGAGACTGATCTGCGCTCACGGGTTTTGATTATGCACCGTCACACTAAATGCAGCCTCATGCCATAACATTTGTTCTTCAAAATGTATTATTATTATTATTATTATTATTATTATTATTATTATTATTATTATTAGGGACGCCCAAATAATGGGAAGGAACTTTGCTTTTCATTTTCAAGAATACGTACTCAAAATCTGCAGAGGTACTCACCGGCTGGACACGTCAGGATGCCACTGCGTGACTTCAAACGAAGTGCCGTCTTTTGTGAAGAAGCACAAGAGACATTTATTCCATTCAGGATTGTTTTTGATATAATGCAACATATCATTGTGTGTGACGTTTTCGATTACTTTTTTTTTAAAAGTCCCTTCTATTTATAGAGGGACTTTTTAGGACGGGTCGCGGTGGGGCGAATTTAATAGCATGTCCATGATGTCAAAGGCGGGCAGGCCTAATCCTCTGACAACTGAAGTAACGAGGTAAAAATTACGTCAAGTCTAGTTACGCCAACCTCGCTGCTGAACGTACATTTGGCGCGAAGCGCCGTATGTGCGTATGTATGTATACAAACAAACGAGATAGGTGAGGCTAGCGCTGGTAGAATTGTACGGCACAAACCCAGGGGAATTAACTCAGCGCTGGACAGACAAACAGTCAGATCCCCTGCCCCCGCCTATCAAGCACCCAATCGCCAGCCCACAGAAAAATACACAGGTATAGAACCAGACTGACGATCATCTACATCCCTAATAAAGGATGCATCAGGTCCAGCCTATAACCCATGTCTTTTTCTGGAACTTAGAAACACAAACACGAAGGTGCACTACTAAATGTGGTGGGTATATACCCTGATTTTCCACAGTAGAGGCACAAGACAATACACAACAATGTAACGATACAAGTTTTGCCTCGAGTTATAGAATACTCACAACCAGATAGGTGAGGCTAGCGCTGGTAGAACTGGCCTGTAACCCATGTCTTTTATGTCTGTGTAGTTTTTCTGTGGGCTGGCGATTGGGTGCTTGATAGGCGGGGGCAGGGGATCTAACTGTTTGTCTGTCCAGCGCTGAGTAATTCCCCTTGGTTTGTATACAATTCTACCAGCTCTAGCCTCACCCGGAGTGCGCATGAGGATCTATGCCTCTTGGAGATGTTTAGAGCGCGTGCTCACGCACGCACACAGACACACACACACACACACACACACACACATAGACGCGCTTTCAGAAGATCATGCAGGTGTACTTAGTGTATCATGTAGCTAGATAAAGCCAACCTAATTTCATACAAATTATATAGCAAGACTGAAATCATACTGTGAAATTTTAGTTTTGTCACCATTTTCTCAAGTCTTGAAGCGAAAGTGAAACTCATATCACGCTAAATATAAAATTACGTAAAAACCCAAAATACGTCATAATAAATGACGTTTGACAAACCAATGACGCGTATACACTGTGCCTCTTTTGGAATTCACTGTGGCGCATTGGCAGTTCTGCTAGGCTTTTTCAAAAGGAGATATTTCAACATCAGAATAAGGTCAAAGACGAAAGGTAGAGACCCTTGACAGCGAGGGCAGCTCGCAAATAGAAGGGACTTTGTGGGTTATGGTTCATCCCATCTTGTTTAAAATTATTGCGTCACCGAATAACGTCATGCATTTTTGCAAAGAAAGTGTGGATGTCCTTTCCAATACTAAAAATAAATTATAGTGGAATAAATCATCTCAGTACAGTTTCATGAGAAATGTGACTAAGCCAATTTCTCGCATTCATCAGCACACTAAGGTGAGGCTAGGCGCAGGATAGACAGGGGCATGGTTTGCCAGCGCCTCAACCGGCGTGCCAGCTTTATGTGTGTGCTGGTCTATGATTTTTGGACCATACGGCTCTGAGAGCCGTAAGGTTCAAAATCATAGGCCAGCACAAAGACGTGTTTGAATGAAGATGCTCCACCATCCAACCTCAGTGTGATGTTATCCGCGGTTGTGGAGAGAGTAGATAAGGGATGTTCATAAAGGTGGGCCAGAATCAGGTTAATTAAGTGGGGAGCTATATTTTGCATGATCATTATTAAACAGAAAAATGAATTAAAAAAATTAATAAATTGAAAGAAAAACTTTTTAAAAAATCGACAAAAGCTGAAAATCCATATTATTGTTGGCACATGTATATAATAAACAATAACATCTGTTTAACCCCTTCACTGCCGAGATAAAGTAAACAAACACACACACACACACACACACACACACACACACACACACACACACACACACACACACAAAAACCACGTTAAACGTTTAGGGCTTAACGTCTTTTGTCCACCACGAAGGTGATTTCAAAGACGAGGCATGTACAAATTTTGACCACCAGCTGGGTTCGAACCCACGACCTGTCGGACCAGCGTCGAACGCTCTACCACCGAGCCACCCAGCTCCCCCTAAAAGTGAACACGATCCAACTGCAGAAGACATAGATCCTCACGATGCCCCCGCGACTGCGCGGGCTCATGAGGATCTATGCCTCTTGCTGAGACCAACATGTATCTTGTTTCTTGGACGGTGTTGGCTGTTGGTCGTTGAATTAACTCATTCTACCCCAACACCGAAATCCTTAAATTTTGCCCCTGTCCTCTGAAGACTGCATTGCAGTGCAGGACACAGATCGACCATGACAGTTCAAGGGTGATGCCAGAATAGCTTGGCGCCCATAGGCGCCAAGCTATTCTGGCATCACCCTTGAACTGTCATGGTCGATCCTTATTTTCCTGTGGTGTGTCTGGGGTAGAATGAGTTAACCGAGATTTCAGACTGAAAATGTACGTACAGTGTACAGTATTGTGGCAAGGAAGGGGTTAATACTGATGTACCAGCAGCGACATTGATTTTCAGCTTTTATCGATTCCTCGTAACTCACATGCTTTAATTTGCTTTCTACCACAGTCAAAGTACCATTACGCATAAATCTGAAGACATCAGCACTATTTATGTTTGTTATGCTTTGTCGACCTTATGAACTTTAATTGAAAGCAGTTTGGACACGCAGGAAAAGCAAACGCGTAATCGCACTTATTTATTCTGCGCAGTCACTAGCGTGTCAATCTATTTTTAGCTATTTCTCGTACTGAAATCGTTGTATTTGTAGAACGGAGTGGACCCATTGTCAGGTTACTTGATAGAAAGACGACGTGTGCTGAACTGGATTGTCCTGTGTCTAAATGAACCATAACTAGGCCCGTGTGTGTAGCGTTTCGTAACCATCTGTTACAGAAGGGTATCTTTGAACACGGTTACAGCGATTGTGGGCCTTTTAAGTCGAAATTTTAAAAAATATATATACACAAGAGTCTTTTGAACCACCGGCACAGGCACATGCTTGCGCTCACATTACGCGACAACGGAACCACAGACCATGCAGACATACGCAAACGTGGTTCACATCCTGAGTGAGGTCGTGAATGAATGAATAAATGAATGAATGAATGAATCAATCAATCAATCAATCAATCAATCAATCAATCAATCCATCAAGCCATTCCAACCAACCAGCCGATCACCTTCACAACGTAGCGGTGCCATCCAACCAACTCCTA
Organism: Semisulcospira habei; assembly: GCA_036245525.1. Taxonomy (NCBI): domain Eukaryota; kingdom Metazoa; phylum Mollusca; class Gastropoda; family Semisulcospiridae; genus Semisulcospira; species Semisulcospira habei. Next base: position 138,561,040 of record BTPG01000005.1, on the reverse strand, counting down.
AACCAAGCGACCGTCATGTTATCAAACAAGAAATCAAGCAAAACGGTTGCATTGTGATTTGGTTTCTATATTACAAATCACTGCAGACATATGTCAGAATCAGGTTGTTCTATTTAGGGCAGTGTTGTCGATTAACCCCATCAGTCATTGCCGTCAGAGAAAAAGTGAACATGATCGATCATCTGCCAGAGACACAGATCTCATGCGCCCGCCCGGGCCCACATCAGGGCCTCATGAGGATGTATGCCTCCTATTGACACCGCTTTGCTTCTACTTTGATGTTCCTTGGGCGACTGGGGCTCAGTGACGTTTGAATTAACTCTTTCGAGACGTGCCGCAACCGGATTCGCGGCTTAAAGCCGCGAATCAAGATGCGACACGTCTCGAAAGTGTTAACCAAGTTTTCAGAAACACGCTCTGCGTCCACTGGCAGTGAAGGGGTTTACTGGGTAGCATACAAGCTAGACATCCCAGTGCGCAAAGGCCGTCGGGCCGACGGCCTTTTGCGCATTGGAATGAGACTGACAGATCTGACTCAATCTAAGACTCATGCAGCTTCGGCGATAACGTCAATGGTTGAGAGCGAGAACTTGACACGAACTTGATACCTTACCCACCCCAGTGACTGAGCAAAGGTCATCGGACCGACGGTTAGTGGCCGCAGTGGGCCCGACTGTGCGCGGGACCGCTCAGTGCGGCCGACGTCGGTCCGAGGACCTTTGCTTACTAGGACTGGATGTGCGTACACTCGAACAGACCCACAAGCCGGCGAAAAGGCCATAAGGCTGGCGTCGGCCGCACTCTGGGTAGCCCTCAAGGTGTTGGACATTACACTGAACGCTTTTTCAATGACGGCACAGCGGTGTGTCACAACTATACAGTTCTTTATTCGACAACTTTGGAGGGGGGTGGGTGGGGTGGGGGTGGGAGGGGGGAGGGAGGGCTATTCTGACGCACTGACTTTCTCGCAGGAGATAACCCGTGTAGTCCGTGTGAGTGCACAACGTAAATGATGACTCAGGGCTCACACAATGACGTCAACGATAGCGGACTGAGAAGATTTGTGATTTGCAAAGTGCCCGTTCTCCGATCAATCGAACTGAGTGCGTTTCAGCGTGACCGGGTGTGGCCAAAACAATTCAAGTGGCGCATGGATAATTTCGAGAAAAGTATGGCCCACAGTCTACAAAATCAAATGCCGTCAGAATTAACATTGGGTGAGGGGAAGGGCCGGGTGGGCGTAAAGGGTAGAGAGTAGGTGTAGGGGGGTGTGGGTGTAGTATTGGTGAGGTCACGTTTACGCCAAAAGACTCTCAACAAACAACGAGAGCGAAGCTGCCACGGCAGAAAAACCTGTGTGTGCCACTAGAAGCATATATACAACACTCGAATATATCCAAGAGGCATAGATACAACACTCGAACATCTCCACGAGGCATAGATCCTCATGAGCCCGGAGGGCTCATGAGGATCTATGCCTCGTGGAGATGTTCGAGTGTTGTCTGTGCTTATGGTATCCGCCGTGGCTTCGCTCTCGTTCGCTGTTGGGAGTCGTTAAGTTGCTATTAACCCTTATCATACTGAGGCTAAAAGCTTCAAATTTGTACACTGCCATGTGCAAGCTACAACAGTACATACAGATAAGGATATAGACCAATGGCTTTAGTTCAAGGGTGGTGCCAGATTAGCTTGGCGCCTAGAATCGCCAAGCTATTTTGGCACTACCCTTGAACTATTTTAGTCAAACTTATTTCACTCACACACGGGCGTATTCCGAATGATAAGGCTTAATTTGCAGGCGATTCGTCAGCCTCGAGAGACCGTGGAGTAGCGTCCTTGTCGCTTTGGTTGAAAATGGTCACTGCGGTGTGACATCATGGGCTATCATGCCAAGGCTATCAGGGGCTATCATGTCAAGAAGAGATTCGGCCCGGCCGTACACGACTGACTTGAAAAAATAAAGTGGTCCTGAAGGAGGTATGGCACAATGAAACTGTTGTATCAGAGAACCAATGTCAGCCGGTATGGCCAAACCATGCTCTGGACGTACCATGTCCAGACCGCAGAGGTAAGGTCTGGCCATACTTCAGTGCTCTCAACACCCCCCCCCCCACACTTCCCTTCCACACACAACCCCTCCCCCCCCCCCCCCCCACGAGTTTCTACGCCATTGTAGCAAGCCATCTTCAGTTGTACGTTTTGAGTGCAATCCCGGCATCAAGTGTGCAGTAGAAGCCATGGGACGACCCCAGTACTGTGAGTACGAGGTCGACTGAGGTGTGTGAGAGTGTGTGTGTAAACCCACGAACTTAAAGCAAAATGTCGTCGGACCTACATAGGCCGCAGCCGTCCCGCCGCGGAGAACAACGGCGAAGCGGATTTTCGGAAATCAGAAGTAGGTAAAAAAAACTGCGCGACTTTTAGACGCAAATGGTAGATTAAAGGCCCGGACAAACATGCCATATCGCATGTTGTGTCCGAGCTTTTAATCCCCCGTTTGCCGGCGTCAAAAGACGCGGAGTTTTTTTTTTTTTTACCTACTTCTAAGTTTAAGGAAACTGAGCCGACTGCGTCTGATGTCAATGAGCCCCAGGACATTTTGCACGCCGGTTGGTTGTGACTAAACACACTCCTTAGTAACACTCTGTCCGTTCATGTGACGGATTTGGCATGGCGGCCGTAGGCGAAGACGAGTGTTTTATCAGCAGCGTTAAGTGTTTTATTATGTACAGTGCTATAATGTCCAGGGAAACCCTAGGAACCTGTTTCGATTCGAGCGCCATCGCTGAGAGGGATGACTCGACCCTGATAGCTCATGTTGTATATGATTAACTTTGCACCTTGGTTACGAAGAACATCTTGGCAGACATTTGCGGCATCAGTACATCCTTTAGAAATGCCCGAAGAGAGGTTGTGTGTAGGCAAAAAAACACAGCCTCGGTCCTTTTGCAATTTAGATGTTTCAATGTGAAAACGCTCACTTTTTCATCTCCGAAATGATTTTTCTGAATATTGTTATTTTTTTAATTTGAAACTCTATACATGGGTTCAGTGAACGGGTTTGATATCATCAGACTCTCATCATCTGGGATTCTAAAAAAACTCCAACAACTTACCTGTATTTTAGATTCATCTGACATCAAACAAAATTTACCTGTATGTCTATATATCTCTCAGTGTTTGGGCTACCCACCTTCACATTTTTGTCATGTCTGGAGTGGGCTTGCATGATTTGTTCTTGTTCCGCGGAAGGTTTGGCTTGATATTTTTCAGCCAAGGCATTACATGCCAAAACTGCAAAATGGCAATTTGACCAACTTCCTCCTTCCACGATCTTCCATCTCGAAGCAAGAGGCATAGATTGTCATGGGCCCCTGCGAATGCAGGGGGGCATGAAAATATATGCCTCTTGCTGGTAGAGGTGTGCTTGCAGTTTATTTATTTGTACTCTTCAGTCTCAGTGTACAACACTACTGAGTTCCGGCCGCGTGCGTCTAGTCTTTCAACTTGAGACTACCGCTTTTCTGCGCCGGTAAATCTATGCACGGTGCGCAGTATATGCAAATACATTCAAAGTCCCTAGGGACACTGTCCCATCTCCACTAAGAGGCATAGATTCTCATAGCTCTGCAGCCGCAGGGTTTCGTGAGAATTTATACCTCTTGTGAGTGAACGGGGACCGTTCTATATACATTACCATATTGACTTGGGGAGAATTTAAATAATTAAATCGGCGTTTAAGTAGAGAATGTATATATTCGAGGTTTGATGGGTTTAGCAGCTTGTCTGAGTTGTTTGCAGATTCAGTCGGTAGTAAGTGTAAAAAGGCCGGGGTCATACCTGATGAATGAGGTGTCAGTAAACGCAGGGAGCAAGCCGCCGAAAGCAGGCAGTTATCGAAGTAGCAAGCATAGTCAGAGCCTAGGAGGGTTTTTGGGGAGTGCATATCAGTTGAACTGTACTTGAAGGTGTTTGTTTGTTTGTTTGTTTGTTTGTTAATTTGTTTAAATGTTAATTATCTGTTTTTAGAATGAAGGTATTTAAAACATGATGAATTTTGCTAGATTTAAATTCTGTGATCTTTTAGAGGAAGTTGGGAGGATGCTAAGCTTAACGGTAAAGATGTGTACTCCATTGCCTGATTGGTTGTTTTGGCCGGTTGGTTCGTTTGTTCGCTGGTTCGTTGGTTCGTTGCCGGTTGGATCACCGGTTGGTTGGCTGGTTCGTTGGGACTGGTCGGTTGGTTCAGCCCGTTGGCTGGTTGGTTTAATAGTTGGCTGGCTCTTTTGGTTGGTTGGCTATTTGATGCGACTCTGGCACTGTTAGGTTGGCAAGCGGCTGTGTTGTTTTCTTGTTTGGTTGTTTGCATGTTTATTTAATTGTTCTTCGAGTTGTTAACGTACTATTGACTCAGTCACAGTACGGTTGGTTACATGTGGCATTTCTTTGGATATTGCTGCAAAGAACTTTCTCATAATCGACACTGTTTCAGCCTCAGAAGGATACTAGTACGACATCCATATGGATTTATTGTCCCACTGAGACAGCGACTCACTGATAAACTAGTCCAGCGCCTCTCAAGGGGAGAGTAATAGACACGAAAGGGAGCCAAAGGTCTAATCTACACTGACGCTTTGGGACATTACCAAGCTATGTGAATCATGCATTATGGACAAGGCGTACCCGGCCGCAAGGCAAAATGTCAACGGGCTTATGTCGGCAGTTGTTGGCCTCTAGCAGCAACAAATCGCACTAGGCATATATTTCGCTTAACCCCTTCGCTGCCAATGATCGCGGATTTCACTCATGAAACCACTGCGGAACACCGATCGACATTTGCGTTAAAAAAATAAAATAAAAAAACAAACAAACAAACAAAAAAAAAAAACAACCAAAAAACACTGAACAAAGAAAAAAAAAAAAAGGCAAATAAATGGCTCCAACATAAATTGGCTTAGGACCAACAAGAGACATAAATCCTCATGAGCCCCCGCATTCGCGGGGGCTCATGAGGATTTATGTCTCTTGCAGATGAATAGCGTTCGGCCGGTTAATGGGACCACATCTTAAAAACTCGTCAAATCAGTGGCCGTGCAGTCAGTACTGGTCTGTTGTTAGCAGACGGTCAGTCAGTGGTTGACATAACAGCAGCAACATCAACAATAACAACAGCATCAGAGAGTTATCATTATTAGTGATTTCATTTAAAAGTAACATTTTAAAGATACAATTGCCCATCCCCACCCTCCCGTTTTACGTCACTCGGCGGAAAGCAGCTGGAAGGGACATAAGCACGTTCTTCTGGGAAAGGTTACGGTTATATACTGAGCCGGCTTACTTCCCTTGCTCTGCAACTGCTTGTGTCTGAACTCGGGGACGGAAGGGGGTAGGGGAGGGGAAGGGGGGGGGGAGGGGGCTCTTCCCTTCCCCCCCCCCCCTCCCCCAGGCTCATAATACATTAAAATGCTATATCAAAGTTCCGTTTTGGGACGGGAACACAGGCTCTCTCTCTCTCTCTCTCTCTCTCTCTCTCTCTCCCCCCCCCCACCCCGCCCCCCCCCCTCTTCCCTCCTGATAATTTACCTGATACTAGACAGTGTGTGGTAAGGTCACATACACTGACGATCCCCCCACCCCCCAACCCCCACCTCCCTAATTTTTTTTTTCTTTCTTTCTTTTTTTCCCCCAACGCGGGCACTGGGAAGCAAGATTTGGAATCTGGGGGCCTTTCTTGTCAGGCTGAATGTCCCAAACAAGAAAATGGACTCGCCACCCTTTCCTATCCCTGGAGGTAACTGATCCGCACCAATAAAATCAGTCTGTTTAATAATACATTTGTTCCAGGCTGATCAGAAACTAGACGTTTAAGTTTAAAGCAAGCGTACAGTTAATCTGTCAGCTGTGTGGATTCAAACAAAACTCCCAGTCTTGATAGTATTGGAAATGAAAGGGACACAACTATTATTTGTCGTAAATCAAACGTTGTACATTATCGATTCGCTCCCTATCGATTTGTGCCATCAAGAAGAGTGTATTTTTGCCACCAATATGGCACAATCAGTAAAGAGCTATACATTTAAACCGAGGAAGAGGGAGAGGAGACTGTATTGGGACAAAAGAATAACCTAAAGACTTTTAGGCCTAACCTGTGGACCTCATGTTATACACTGCAACATGCCGGCTAAGCTCCGGCAGTCACTTTTAAACTACGAGAGAGATTTGGCCGCACTAGTAAATTTCAACACCATTCAAGTCACTTTTTGTGTAGTGTTATGCCTTGTCGACACAACTAATGAACTTTAACAATAGTTTGGACACGCACCAAAAGCACGCACACGCGTAATCGCACTTATTTATTCTGCGCAGCCGTGAGCATGTCAATCTGCCGTTTATTTTGGCTGTTTCACGGCGAGTCAGTCTCAGTCGTACTGAAAGCGGCGTTGTATTCAGTTCTAGAACGGACTGGAGTCATTGTCAGGTTACTTGATATAAACTGAGACGTCGTGTGCTGAACTGGATTGTCCTGTTTTTAAATGAACCATAACTAGACCTGTGTCAGTGTAGCGTTTCGTAACGGCCATATTATGTGACAGAAGTGTAGGGCCTACCTTTCAACAGTTACGGCGGTAGTTGGCCTTTAACTTTGACTACGATCTATCCTTTTCTTAAACCTTAGTTTGGCTTTAAGTTTTAGTTTTTACTTTTTCCGCACTTTTGTTCTTCCTTTTCTTTTATTTTACGTCACCTCCTTCAGTTGCCACATTCCTTCTGCCAATGAAGATAAGTAGCAGCTAATCTCTCTGTTTGTTTGTTTGTCTATTTTGACAAAGGGTATTTACCCGAAATATTAATAAATTGTGTTGTACCCGTCTTTTCTAAGCGTGTTTCTTTCTCCGTTGGGTACTTCTTTGCATATTACACGCTTGGCTGAAACTGTGAGCATCGAGGCTTTGCTGCTGCGGACACAGCTCCGCTGGGCGGGGCATGTCTCCAGGATGGAGGATCATCGCCTACCAAAGATCACCCTGTTCGGCGAGCTTGCTACTGGACACCGTGACAGAGGGGCACCAAAGAAGAGATACAAAGACTGTCTCAAGAAGTCACTTAGTGCCTGCCAAATCGACCACCACCAGTGGTCTTCGCTTGCTGCGGACCGTGACACCTGGCGCTCCACCATTTACAAGGCAGCTGTCTCCTTTGAGGACTCTCACAGAGCTAGCCTTAAGGACAAGCGGCTCAGGAGAAAAAACAGAGATGCCGCAGCTCAGAACCCTGGCCGTACCTTCCCCTGCAGCCACTGCGGTCGAACCTGCCTGTCCCGGATTGGCCTCCGCAGCCACGAACAAGCCTGCAGACGTCGTGGGCAACTCCTATAAAATCTTCGTTCGCGAAGTCAAGCCAAGAGAGAGAGACACGCTTGGCAGTCACCTTTCAAATTGGTCTGGATTAGTTTGGCTGGCAGTAGCGCGTTTTGTCACGACTGGTGATTCCTGCAGGAATCATCACGGCAAGACGCCCTACCGACAACCAAAGGGTTAACTAATTCAGTTTTGTTTTGTTTTCAAGCCTCACTTCATCATAGAAAACAGCAATCGCCCTCCCCTTCGAGAACAGCAACAATTAACCCTTACTCTGCCAGTTAACGCAGATTGTGTTCAGGGGCTCTTGCAGAGTCTATACCTCGTTTTATAAGCTTCTAATTCATTGTCTTGCTCGGGAGTAACGTCTTTATTTTGTACATGTGTTAACCCATTCAGCCCTGACGCAATACAGCAGGAGATGGGTCGACCATGATAATTCAAGGGTAGTGCCAGATTAGCTTGGCGCCTGTCGGCGCCAAGCTAATCTGGCACTGCCCTTGAATTATCATGGTCGATCAATCTATTACAACTGGTGCATAGTCATTAGATGACGCCTCCAAAATTTGGGAAATACGGAAGTCGGGCTGAATGAGTTAATGATGCAATAAAACTATCTATGTCAATCTTTTTTTTTTTAAAAATGCAATTAAAACAAACACTCTTGCAGTGGGGTGGTGTTCAGTTTCTCTCGTCAATGAAGCAACAACAACAACTGAGTCTGCCAGCCACAGCGGCAACTGCCCACAATCTGATACGTTTGGCATTGCACATCACTGATATATACTGACGTGCAAAAGAAATGCGACATTTTTGGAATCATCGGAAATACTTAGTGTTTCCGATGATTGCAAAAATGTCGCGTTTCCTTTGCTCGTCAGTACACTTATCATCCGTGGAGCTTACGGTTACTCAGTGACAAGCCAAAGGCTTACATCTTTTTCTTGAGTTCTTTTTTCTTCTGGTTTCGTGTCGTTCTTCTTATCAAAGATGTCATTAGTCAATTATCTACTTGGGTAATTGAAACTGCAGCCATTGGCATGCTTCCGGCGGCATAAAACCAGTTAGACACTTTACAACAGGCAAAAACTACTTCCGCGTACACTCAAAGCGTTCTTTCACCTTTCTAGACCTACCAAGAGGCTTTGATTTTTGTTTGTCTGTCATGAGCCCCGGCATATGTTACACGGGCGCACAACTGAGGATCTCTGCTTTTTGTTGTCTTATAATGTTAACCCATTACATCCGGCTGAGGCTGATTTCTTTTCAAAGTGCTTATTGTCATTTGAAGGCTACATTTGGAAGATTTGGAAATAGATCAATCATTTTAGTTCAACGAACTATCAGTCAAAGTAATTTCGAGCAGCAGTGTGTCAGAATGAAAAGGGTTAGTGATAATTTTCGAAAGTAAATCAATGTTAAATAATTATTATTATCTTACAATATATCCGTAGCCGCCAGACTGACGACTGATGCCCACTTTGTAAACTACGCGTCCGTATTTTCAACACAATCCAGTGGCAAGAGGCATAGATCCTCATAAGCCCCCGCAGGCCGCGGGGGTTTATGGGGATCAATGCCTCTTGCCTTTTTTTCATTCTTCTCTTCGGATCACAATAATAATTTTCAAAAGGGCGCATCGCAAAACAACAGTTTACAGTCTGGTACAAAACCCATCGCGACCAGATGAAACCGCTGTGTAAACTGTCAGTATGATATCTTGCGCGAACCGACACTTGAACAGCCTCATAGGCTCATCATATGGGTCCCCACACGCTGTGAGGGCTCATGCAGAAATACACACCTTGCTGGCTCAATCAGTTAACGCCGGTCTGTGTGGAACATAATTACTCAGTCGAAGTAAATCATTTGGGTTTCAGACTAAAGTCTTGAAACACCAGATGCGTCGTGTCCAAGGAGTCGAGTCGCCAGCTAAGGGAGTATCGCGAAACAACGTAGTCTCGCAGATTCACGCCGACAGAAAATGATGCCACAACTTTCGAGTCCCTCCACGTGCAGCGCAAAGGTGCGCACGCACACATCTGCATGCGCGCGAGCGCACGTGCGTTTTGGATTCAGTAACCACACACCCAAACGGCCCGACTGACGGATTACAATTTTTACCGGTATTATTGAATTAAAAACACACACAAAAAACAACACCAAATCAGTGAGGCCGCTGTCTCTTCAAGCAAGATGCATAGATTCTCATGAGCCCCTGCGACTGCAGGGGCTCATGAGAATCTATGTCTCTTGTAGACGGATTATCATGGCTGTACTGAAAAATGGCTGTAAGAATCAGAGAGAGGCGGAGAGAAGGGGAGGGAGGAGTATGAGGAGAGGGAGCTGTCAGCTGCTGACTGTTGCTCAGTCAGGGCGAGTTCAGTTATGATGCTGCATGTCGAGTAGGTTTATTTGTTTACAACCTTGTGTGTCGGAAGCTGTGAGATCAAAGCTTGTCGTATGGTGCCGCGGTGTGCAGCCAATCAACGTTAAGTTAATCAAAGCTAGACTATGTTTATTAAAATTAATGATTGAACATTTCTTCACATTTGGAAGAAGAAAAAAAAAAGTTGCATGTTCTGTGGAGAATATTTCAGTAACCGTAATGTGATTTTCAATAATGCTTTTCTTCTTCTCTCCTTGTGACACTGGCAATGAGGACATGGTGATGTTCGTGTCTGTTATGTGGTGGAGTTGTAGTCGAAGTATGATAAACACACCAGACACACACACGTAGAGTTCTTTAAAATAAACCTCGTTCAGCTGCAATCCGTCACACGTGGCTTAAGGATGTAGACAATACTGGAGTAACAGTTCCAACAATATTTAATTCAGCGATGCGATATCCACACAATAATACACTTTCAAATGCACAAACTACTGATACAAAGTCTCTTCTGCAATGTCCACACTGCGACACAAAGTTTCTCATACACAGAGTCTCTCCCAATAAACTACGTGTCTCTACAACTGACAAAGCAAGACAATGCACGAACGGGCTTTCCCAGCGCCCTCCTTATAAATACTATCAAATTCCAGAATCTTCCACGGAAATCACACAACTCAACCAATCAGAAAGAAACACGCAGCCGAAGCTCATCAACATAAACTTTCAAAAAAAAACTACAACAGGCTACAAAAACTCGGCTGCTCACTTCAGCTCTAAATTCTAGCGTATAATTAAGACACATAAAAGTATGGTATCCCTATCACCACGTTCCATGATAGCTCAAAAAGGTACGAGAACATTCCCAAAACAAAATAAAGGCTGCTCAATACACGCGTACAGGAAAACAAAAAGTAGCGAAAAATGTAGCGAAGTGTTGCGATGCCAACTATCCGACGTGACACTTACAAGGCCACTAGACAGTGCGACCTTTCTAGCACGCTCCGGACTAAACTTAACAAAACGAAAACGGCTCTACTCACGAACAAAAAGAAATCTAACTAAAAAGGCACGTGAATCGTAACCATGATAGTTCAAATAAACATCGGATCGTTACCTACGATCAACACACGCACGCTTTCACAGGATAACACAACCACAATCGTAACAATGTCTTCCGCATATAAAAAATATGCACTCTATCACTAGTTTAAGTGGCCCGCAAACACACACACACCACACACACACACACACACACACACACACACACACACACACACACACACACACACACACACACACACACACACACACACACACACACACACACACACACACACACACACAGGAAAACCGAAAATAAACAGACAGACAGACTGACTGACTGACTAACTAACTAACACAAAAATTCAACAAACACAACAACCCAAAATAAGAAATAAAACAGACCAATTATTAATTAGGTCTAGAAGACAAAACTATGAAACAAATAAACAAACAACAACAAACCACTGCAACTGACTCACTTTTTGTGCACATTGTATGTTTCTTACGATATTATTTTATTCCATATCAGAGATACTACTCTGTAAATATTGGAATAAATGTATAAGATCAGCTTTGGAAAATAAAACAAGATGGGATGAACCATAACCCACAAACTCCCTTCTTCGCTGTCAAGGGTCTCTACCTTTTGTCTTTGACTTGATTCTGATGTTGAAATATCTCCTGAAAAAGCCTTGCAGATGTGCCAATGCGTCATAGTGAACTCTAGAAGGGGCGCGCGCAGTGCATACGCGTCTTTCATGACGCTTTTTGTTGTTGTTGTTTGTTTTCACGTAATTTTATATTTATCGTGATATTAGATTCGCGTTCGCTTCAAGACTTGGGAAAATGGTGACAAAACTAGAATTTCACGGTACAATTTCAGTCTTGCTATAATTTGTGTGAAATCAGGTTGACTTTACCTAGCTACATGCTATACTAAGTACACCTGCATGCTCATCTGAAAGCGCGTCGATGTGTGTGTATGCGTGTGCGTGCGTACATGCACGCGCTCCAAACATCCTCAAGAGGCACAGATGTTCAAGAACCCTCCGGGTACTTGAGGATCTATGCCTCTTGGAGATGCGCGCATATGTGTCATTGGTTTGTCACGAAACGGCATTTGTCATGACGTATTTTTTTTTGTTTTTACTTAATTTTATATTTAACGTGATATGAGTTTCGTTTTCGCTTCAAGACTTGCAAAAATGGTGACAACAATAGAATTTCACGGTACAATTTCAGTCAATTTCAGTCTTGCTATTATTTGTGTGAAATAGTTTGACTTTTCCTAGCTACATGCTATACTAAGTACACCTGCATGCTCTTCTGAAAGCGCGTCGATGTGTGTGTATGCGTGTGCGTGTGCGTGAGTGCATGCGCGCGGTCCAAACATCCTCAAGAGGCATAGATGTTCATGCGCCCTCCGGGCACACGAGGATCTATGCCTCTTGTAGATGCGCGCATATGTGTGAGAAAGAGCGAGCGAGAAAGAGAGAGATAATTACGTCATATTTAGAGCATCAGTGTCTGCGTGGGGACGGAGTTGCTTCTTTTACGTCACCGGCACTGTCTGACTTTTTTTAGAAGTGAAGGTTTTTTACTGTTTTAATTATTTTATGAAAAGAATTAATTTTTACCAAAGAAGTTGAAAGGATACAAAGTTGGCTAACGAACCCATCCAATGTCTTTCTCCAAACTAGCTATATGCAAACGTTCCAGTAAATATGACAATTACGGACTCTAATCTGGGTCGAGTCAACAGACTTCCTATAAACGGTTGTTTATGTCTTCAATGAGACATTCAATTACAATATGCTCGGAGGCTCTCTTAGCCACCCACTTTAGATAGTATTTCGCCAAGTTTCAAGCTTGTGTATAAAAAAATATGGGAGATTCTCTTGTTTACATACATACGCACACACATACATACATACTACATACATACATACATACATACATACATACATACATACATACATACATACATACATACATACATACATACATACATCAGTACATACATACATACATACATACGGCGCTTCGCGACAAATGTACGTTCAGCAGCAAGGTTAGCGTAACTAGACATGACGTAATTTTTATCTTGCTACTTCAATTGTTAGAGGTTTAGCCTGCCCGCCTTTGACATCATGGACATGCTATTAAATTCGCCCCACTGACCTCGACCCGTGCTTGTGAAGTCCCTTCTATAAATAGAAGGGACTTAAAAACCAACAGTTATCAATACTCACGACACCATTGATTATATTAAAACAACCTGGTTGATTTAACATCAAGAAATCAAACATAAGCATTATTAAATAGATTGATATTATACAATTGAACACCTCATTACATAGTAAGATGAGTCTTCGGGCCTACGACGGCCGCAGTTGGCCCGCGCACGGAAGTACTGACTCGGGCCCACTGCAGCCGTCGTGGCCCGTAGACGGGCAGAAGAGTATAGATCCATACTCTCTGGACGGGCTACTGGGGGCACCCCCTCCCCTCCCATCCCCCCCCCCACCCCTCCACCCCACCCCCTTGCAAGTCTCCAGGTTCCAAGATATTCAGGCACTACACACGCCAACAACTTTACTTTTTGTTCAGTTTGAAATACAATGCATCCTGTGCAAGGAACTAAGGCAAGGTACTCCGCTGTATAGCTGTATAACGGAGCACCTTGCTTCGTGGCTTGCGCAGCATATGGCGAAGCACCTCGCGCAATGGCTTCCACAGGATTTAAAAGCTCACTGAGGCCTGACCCCCAGGAGGAGGTGTCCGTCCCATCCCAAGAGGCACCAATAAAGCGCGCGCTGTGCACGTGCACCCTGCTGCGCGCTCCCCGCCCCCCCAAGGTAACCCTACTCGTGCGGCACGCTCGCTCTATTACTATCGTGCGTGATATGATCATTTCCAACAGCCACACCCTTCCGTCTGCAAGAGGCATATATTCTCATGAGCCCATGCTGTCGCAGGGGCTCACGAGAATCTAAGCCTCTTGTTGAGGCCTAATCGGCTCCAGTTATCCCTCAGTCGAAGGTACAGTGGAATTGAGCGGCTGGAGGATGGCGTGATAATTTCGCCCGCCCCTTTGCGCCTACTTCGCCGTAAATCTGCCGATCTACTAATTGTCTTGGCAGGCGTTCTAACCTTAGCGAATAATTATTCTTCCTCCACTTCGCTTTCTCATTCTCAGTTGCAGCGAAGACAGTACATAATTAAATAACGTTGGATCTATACTATGCCGGACGGGTGAAACATTCCAGACACATAACATATATATATATATATATATATATATATATATATATATATATATATATATATATATATATATATATATATATATATATATATATATATATATATATATATATATATATATATATATATTGGTAGTAGTGGTAAAAAAGCAAGACCGGTCCCACCCAGGTATGCATCCTGTCACTCTGGTCCCCGGGGGGAGGAGGGGGGGGGGGGGAGTAAATGTGACTGATCATAACTTTTTTATGCACAATGCTTCCTTGCAGAACGTTTACAAATATCTGCGGAGGCTACAAATGATAGTGTGTGTGTGTAGTTTGCTACAAAATAATGTGTATGTGCAGTTTGTTTCGCTTATAACAAGGTCGGATAAAATAACACTTTTTCAGAAGTCCGGACAACACTCTTCGCTTATAAAAAAAAAACTTCGGATATAACAACAAGAGAAATTGCGTCCCCTGGCGATTTTGTTATATCCGGAGTTTACTGTACTTTGCTTTCCTCTTCTGGATAATCTGCTAAGGTTACGAAGGTCTACGAATAAACCGTGTCTTCACTTTCCTATTCTGCAAAGATTTACGCACGGTTTGGAAGGGTGAAAATCGTTGGTGCACTACGTTTCCTGCGTAATGTTTACAGATCCAACAATAATTATTCTTTCGTTACCGTCTTATGCTGTTTTAGAAAATCTCATTTGAGGGCTGGGTTTTGGAGTTGGAAAATCAGTCTTGACTCCATTTCTTTTGTATGTGTATGATCCAGCCATCTTTTTCTGCACAATAATTCCTACAAAATGTTCACAAAAATTCAACTATAATTATTTTCCAATTTCTTTCTCGTTGTGGATAATGTTTAGGTTTGGTCTGGGCGCTAGAAAATTACAGACATTTTTTGGTACATAAAATATGAACCATTCTCCCCCCCCCCCCCCACCCCACCCCCTCCAACCCCCCCCCCCCCCCCCTCTCTCTCTCCCGCCCATTTTCTGTAGCATCTTGATGCTTAGTTTACGAAATCACGTATTTCGAACAAATACTGAAAACCTGATGCTCCACCTCAAGAAGATCGATGTAAAAGTGGCCAACAAGAAGCACGGATCTTCGTGCGCCCCCGCACCCTGCGGGGGCTCATAAAGGTCTGTGCCTCTTGTACATGGGTGGTGTTCAATGCAAGCGTTGAACCACCTGCAGGGGTTCCAAGAGTGTCCGTCACTGCCCAATTTTTCCTGCTGACTTGGCTGTCAACATACGTGGGGAGCTGCGCAATCTCTTGATCACCAGAATTTTCACGAAGAAATCCTTCGTCTGAGGAGCAGGACTAAACTCACTAATGCGATCTGCCCCTGGTCCCATGCGGCTGCAGGGGTGCATGAGAATCTATGCCTCTTGGGGATAAAAGAGGCAATGGTTGAGATAATGTCTGCTTTGGACAAAAACAAAAGCGTGCGGGTGTAGGCAACACCCAGGTAACTTTCACAACTTACGATGCAAGCAAGCCTATCTCTACAAGCAAAACAGCGTAGATTTTTCTTAACCCCTGCTTGTTTCAGGAGCTCGTGAGAATCTATGCCTCTGACTGACGCTAGAATCTGGCCAGAGGATTGTCTGCCTTTGGACACTGTACTGTAAACCAAAGGCGCAGTCGTAGGCCATGCCCCGTTCACTTCCAACAATCAGACGATGAAAATGGACCTTTCTATGTCAGCAAGAGGCACAGATTCTCATGAGCCCTAGAAGCGGCAGGGGCTCATGAGAATCTGTGCCTCTTGCAGAAAGAGGGGCATTGCTGGCGGAATGTCTTTGGACATGATGTTGTAAACCGCAGGTGTTCAAGAGTCGCGATGTAGAAGACGAACAGAGAGGCAAACCACACCTTTTCAAATCTGTTCATCAGCCGACCCTTTTCCGCATGCAAGAAACTATAGATGTTCATAACACATCATGTGGCCCTTTGCTACTTAGCTTGGATATACTTTTTACTCAGTTATCTGCCTTTCTCGGAGAAAGTAAAAGCCACACGCCATCACGCCTCGTTCACTCTTCCGGTTAGGCCCATCCATCTGCAAAGTGGACAGCTTCTCAAAAGTAGAAATTCTCAAAAGTATAGATTCTCAAACGGATCTGTGGTTTCAGCTATAGGTTCTCTGCAGTTTCGGAATCCTCCCATTTTACTTATTGGCGTGTTTTCGTCTGTGAATTTTTACCTTACGGCTCTCGCCGTACGGACCTATATGTTAAGTGATAAACACACCAGACGCAGGCACGTAAGGTTCTTTTAAAGAAACTTCACTTAGCTGCAACCCGTCACACGTGGCTTAAGGAGTGTAGACCACACTGGAGTAACAGTTCCAACAATATATTATTTCAGCGATGCGATCTCCAAACAATGCGTTCACAAATGGACCAACACTGATACAATGTCTCCTCTGCAAAATGTCTACACTTTGACACAATGCGTCTCTCATACAATGTACATCACCATACACTGCATAACTCCGTCACTGACAACGAAGCACGATACCTTGCGTAGCTCTCTCAGTGTCAATGTGCTTACGATACACTGCAATTATACAACTGAACAATGTACCGACGCTGTTACATTGCAATTCTACAACTGAACAATGTACAATCGCGCTTCGTCCTAGCCCCGTCTTATATAGTGTCATGCTTTCTAGAATAATCCAGCAACTTCATACAACACAACCAATCAAAATAAAATACGTAACCGAAACTCATAAATATTAATAAAAAAGAAAACACCAGAATGGTCTACAAAAATCTGGCTGCTATTTCCAGCCCCTATTTTGGGAAATCCCGGCGCGTTATAACGTCACACAAGAGTAGGCCTACACCAGAGAGTTCACGAAATAGCATGAATTCTCCGGAAAGTACACGAGTTTTCGTAATACATACTGGCTGCTAACTTCACGCGCACAGAAAACACGGTGATTATTCGAGCGGTTTCTAGACTCTTCGGATTCAACTCCGGTGTATCAAAAGACAATCAATCTGTGCGAATGATAGCGAATCTTACTATAAAGGTACGTGATTCGTAATCATTATAGCTCAAATAAATATAGGATCGTTTCCCACGACCAATGCACGCACGCTCCCACAGAACTACACAACCACAATCGTAACACTATATCACACGTAACACTTCCTCTTCAGCAGAACACTGGAAGCAGTTATGCGGAATACAATGTGATGGCATAAGATGATAAGTCTGTTTTTGTGAAAAGCGAGATTTTCATTGTATTACAATCAAACGCTTGCTTTTCACAAAAGTCCTCGTACTGTCTTTTGTCTTCACAGGGCAGAATATGTGTTCCCGCTAAGACATTCAGACCGGCGACCGCTTCCATCTTTGCCAGCAGCATATAATTTCAATGACATGCTGCAAGGACTGCGTATTGTATCGAAACGGAATGTCCCTGAACACTGCCGTAATCGCACGGTTCCATTCACATGCATCTATTCTCCTCAGAAACAGAAGATGGTGAGATTGTGTGTAGACTGACCTGTGACGTGTGCTACCAGAGAGGCTATTTTGGCCTGCGGGAGATAAACCAGAGACTGATTAAATACACATCGTTCCTGTCTTCCGTGCGAACTTTTTTGAGATGAAAGAGCCGGCCGCGAGTTTGTTGCAAGAAATCTATCCTCACTGTGCGGCATACCTCGAGAAAGCCCTGCCGACTGCAAGAGGCATGGATTCTCAGGAGCCCCTGCATCCGCAGGGGCTCATGAGAATCTATGCCTCTTGAGCTGATCGAAACCGTCCCTATCTCTTCCTCAGACTGAGCGTGCATCACGGCTTAAACTTATGTTTTCGTGCGCCTGCGCGGTAGCTCAAACCCTGCCCCCGGCTTGCCCCGGCGACCGGAAGTTGATAGGTCACGTGATCTGTAGGTACAGCGAGATCTCGTGTGATCTCGCGGGAGTGTGTCTGGAGGCCCGGATGTTAGGCCGTGTTTTCTGTTCGATTCTCACGCGTGATAGCGTTTGATGGCCGAAGTAAAAATCTGAGTGGCCTTTCACTTCCACGGCCGAATCAATCGTTAACTTTGCTGTCTTGTATCTGAGAGTGTATTGATGTCTGCAAGCAAGGGACACAGATTATCACGGTTCTCTGCGTAGTGCATATGTCCATGAAACTCTAGATACCTTTTTTTGTACAGGACTGGCGCTGACCGAGGGATTGAAATTACGCCACCCTTTTAACATTCTTAGCCAAACAGTTTCCAGGGAATTTATTTGTAAAGCCTTGGATGCCTATAGTTTAACGAACATTAAGATGTACTTACAAGTCGCCAGGTAGATGGATCAACCGCCGCTTTTAATCGAAGGGTTGAAGCTTAACCATTTTCATCCTGATACAACTATTGCTGGAAATAATAGTTCAAAGGTGTTGCCAGAATAGCTTGGCGCCGAGGCGCCAAGCTATTCTGGCACCACCCTTGAACTAATACAGTTGATCTGTCTCCTAACCTGTAATGAAGCCTTTATAGGACAAAAAGCAAATTTTACAAAATCAACCTCGGGATGTAATGGGATTATAGCGCACAACCGAACGCGTATAGTTAATTAGACATATGCCTGGAGAGGCACCAACTCGTCGCTAACAGGTCATCAGTTTAGATTTGGTCCATCTGCCGCCTTTGACACTGTAAGTAAAAGTGGTATTGACCCATTTAGCCCTATCACGAGATGGATGGACCATGATAATTCAAGGGTAGAGTCAGATTAGCTTGGCGCCCGATGGTGCTAAGCTAATCTGGCACTACCTTTGAATTATCACGCTCGAACCATTTCTTGAAACTGGTACATAGTCGCTAGGTCAGTGACACCTCCAAAACATTGTGGTTAAGTGGGTTAAGATCGACACAACATCTTCAGTCAATCTTCTTCACCTACAAGAGGCAAAGATTCTCAAGAAACCCCATGCCTCTAATTGCTAACATAGGTCATCACTTATCGTCATTTACAGTTTCAAACAGAGAATGGTCATACAGATTTAACGAGTGATTGACTTGTGAAAGTATTGTGGTTCCTTCGATTTTACGATCCTCTACACAGTTTTTTAAAGGATGTTAGGGCCAACCGTGACCGACACTGGCCCGATGACCTTTCTTTTAGCGCCCTGGGTTCACGGATCCTGGCTTTTTATCTTGTTCCTTCAAGGAGTTTTCTGTTTTGGGGTCCCCTGTCGGGGTCATGACCTCACTCTCGGCAGGAGGAGCCTTTGGGATCAATTTTTGTTTTCAAACACTGGCTGGGAAGGAGCTCTGGTATAAAAGCAAACATAAGCCTTGTTTTGTCGGGATGTGTGAAAATCATGTGCAGATCAACACAGAGATGAGAAGAGAAGACGAAGGCGGCATCAGATGTGTGCTGGCCTGTGATTTTGGACTTTACGGCCCGACGCCGTAAGGTCCAAAATCGCAGACCAGCACATTTGCGATGACGTACATTTATTAGTCTTAGCAATGTTTTCCACCGAGACGAAAGGAGTGATCATATCTGAAAGACGGTATGTACATTTTGGCGCCTATATATGTCTTTCACTAAAGTCTATTATCGGTTCAGTGGGAGATCAGTGTTATTCACTGACTGATTCGAGATGTGCTGCATCCGGATACGCGGCATTAAGCATTGTGTCCGAATCCGAATGCAGCGCGTCTTGAATAAGTTAGCCCATTCATTCACACTATAATTTTAACTTTTAAAACCTCAGGCGGCGTCTGTGTAGCACTGGGAGATGGGTCGAATGTTTGCGCCACTGGGACTTGTAGTTGGGCGCCTGGAACCCGGCGGCACTGTCAGGTCCGATCCATGAGGCTTCCACTGCGATGCCTTCATGGGGGAATCTGCGTTCAGGCGTCAAGCTAATCCAGAACTACCCTAAAGCTGGCATGACGGATCCATCTTCCCGGTATGGCCGCGTCCGCCAACGCACAGCCAGTTTCAATCCATTTTCTGCCAGTAGCGCCACATGTCGGTTGTGTCTCTCATGAAACTGGTCATTATTAATTAGGCCGTCCATGAAAAACGGAAATAAAATCGGCTCAGCAAGAGGCTTAGATCCTCATGAGCCTCCGCCCTGCGGAGGCTCATGAGGATCTATGCCTCTTGCATCTGGGTAGTGGTTTACCTTTTCTTTCTTGTCTTCGAAGGGCGAGGTTCAATCCATTTTCTCACGCCCCCATAATGGTCTCCGCCTGACGGCGGCTGCAGAATGATACGGAAGACAGAGAGAAAATGTCTGCCATGCAGAAATTAATCGGATTTTTCTACAGATATTCGGATAACCCTAAACCGGCCTAACACTGTCAACCCGAGCAAGTCCCGACCTCTCGATCAGTCTCGAACCGCTACGCCGTTTGATGGTCAGCCCCCTGCAGTCGGCCACGGTCGAGATCAAACTGATGAGTAGCGGACCGAGAGAGACTGACAACCAGTGTGCCCTCTCGACCAACAAGAGAGGTACGACCGTGACATAGATTCGTGTGCACATCTAATCTAGTGTGCGTTGTTTTAACCCCTCGTCTGCCACTGGACGCATATTTTGTTTTTTGAACTGAGTTATCAGCTGTTAATTCAACGACAAAGATCAAGAAACATGGATCCATACAAAGTGGCTTCAGCAAGAGGCACAGATCTTCATGAGCCCCCGCATATGCGGGGGCTCATGAAGATCTATGCCTCTTGCAGCTCAAATTGTATCGCCAGTGAATGGGTTAACTAAATTACGATTTCACCCAGTGAACAATCGTGCGCTACATACACTAAACTTGATTTATGTATAACAAGGCTGGCCATAACAAACATCCTAATAAGAGAACGCTGTTTTTATAGCAGGATCCCCGCTGCATTTTTCTTTTTCTGCGTAATTTACTTCGCGTACAACAAACTTTGAATATTACAACCAAAACTTTTGGGTCCCCTGGCAATTTTTTATATATCAGTGTTTGTTTTTTTAAATTTATTTTTAATTTATATTTTTTATTTTTTTATTTTTATTTTTATCTGTAAATATCTACGAGTTAATAGACCTATTCCTTCAGCCTTTAGGGTATACATTAAAGACTAAAGGCGTACTAACTTGTATTATCTGTTGCTGCCATGCCGGGAAATTCATAATAGGCCTACGCTGTGAAAGATCAGGCGAACCTGACGGGCGCCTTTGCGTGTTGCGCGGATTGCAGCTTTAATACCCTTCGAGGGCGATACATAAATCACAGGGCGGATATCAATGGCTGGAGAGTCACGCAAGTAACTTGTCATTTTCAAGTATCATTAGTCTTTATAAACAGCACGAAACTTGTGTAGCGCATCAGTAAACTCTTATGGGCAGCACTGTGCCGAGAAGAAATGAACATTCTCCAACTGCAAGGGTTAATCAGTGCTTAGCGGCGGCGGACCCACTTTATGACCACTTGAGTCACAGCATTACTTATTATTCCCTAAGTATGAGGGGAAGATATGCAAGTATATGCAGGCTGTGCCGGATGCATACTTTGCGGGAAAACTTAAGAGAGATCTTCTTTCCAATAACCGCGAGTGCTACTGAGAAGGACTCTAATATCGGAATTTTTAAAAATCTCAGTTTAACAGACCGAGAAGAAATTTCTCATAATTTTTTAGGGGTTTGGGGTTGGACTATGGCGTTGAAGGTTGTTTTGAGGGTCGATACCTATTTATCCGAGAGGCGGCATAGATTCTCATGAGCCCCTGCGGCTGCAGCCGCAAGGGCGCATGAGAATCTATGTCTCTTGAAAGGGACTGTCCGAGACTGTTGAAGCGTCAGTGAGCATGTATTGTCCACATGACAGCACTTCAAACTTTGCCGGTCGGTAACTGAAATCTTACACATTAGAATTCCATTGCACGGGCTCATGAGAGTCCATGCCTATTGCAGATGGAAAACGATGGCTGACGACTGAATGAACATGGGCCTGCACCACACCCGCTGGAATCTAGCACTCTCGCATGAGAGCACTTGAGAATTTTATCAACTCCTCCAATCTATGACCTCATAATTTCTCGCTGCGATCTCGCCAGCGATGTCCTGATTGGCTGATAAAAGCAGCACGTGACCTCCCAGAAACCGATCTGGCAGGGTTTCTATCAAACCAGTGTTGTGAGAAGACCAGCCATCTGCAAAATGTGAATCTTTAGAATAAAAAAGAGAAAGAGAAAACGCTGTGCGTATTAAACATTTTATTAAGTCATTAAACATCTAGTGCACACATATCCTGCACACCTGCGACTCAGTTCCGGTGTACCCAATGCGCAAAAGGCGGCATCGGGCCGACGTTGGCCGCCGTTGGCCCGCGACCGGGCGTGTGCGGGCCAACGGCGGCCAACGTCGGCCCGATGGCCTTTTGCGCATTGGATATCTCTCCCTCCCTCCCCCTCTATACCCCCCTCCCACCCCCCACCCCCCACCCACCCACCACCACCTACTCACTCCTTCCCCTTTACTATCACAACCCACCTCTGACACGCAAAGCCGCACACACACACACACACACACACACACACACACACACACACACACACACACACACACACACACACACACACACACACACACACACACTGTGCACGTGACACACGTGTTTGTTCACCTCTGAAACCCACATATCGACATGCGGCCATTAAACTTTTAAGGCCGCAGTGATCGCTTTTCGCCCGTCCACGGGAACAGAACCATCGGCAGTAACAGCAAGATGCGTAGATTTTCATGAGCCCTGCGCCTGAAAGGGCTCATGGTAACTGAATCTATGCCTTTATGTGTGGAACACGTGTCCGAAACTGTAAAATCGGACAGTTTACATAGTCTTACTCTTGACAACCCAAACTGATTGCCCGCTGTGAGATAGCCTTTGTCGCCTGCTCGGCGTTTAAAACTCAAATTAAATAACAAAACAAACGAACCCAAACTGATTTCAACAGTATTCGGTGATGTCCAGAGCATTTTCGTTGAGCCAACAAAAGGCATAGATTCTCATGAGCCACCGCACCTGCGGGGGATCATGAGAATCTATGCCTTTTGCAGAGAGTAAGAACTTGACAATTGTGTAATCGACCGGTTTACGTAATCTTTAAAACTCTAGTGATTTCATTCGTTTTCCGGGGTATAACTTTGCGGCTTATTCGTAAATCCAAACAGAGGGATGGATTCTCATGAGCCCCAGCGAACGCGGGGACTCATGAGAATCTGTGCCTCTTACAGAGGGGAATTAAACTGTGTACTAGGCCAGTTTGCGTCATCAGTACAATCGTCACTTCACCCTTATTACGTTGCTGCTGCCCGCATGTGTCTGGTGTTCTCAGTGGACACACCGTAGTAGTCCGTAGCTGTAATCTTTCTCACTAGCGTCGCCTCATTCATAACCTGCCCCTTTTCTTTGGCCAGGTCCAAACACACACACTAATTGCGCACCTCATTTTAATTTAGCGCTTCCACTCTTCCAGTCAGACATCCTTGCCATGAGACATGGCTGCGTTCGGTGGCTCAAGTTATACCTATTGAGCAAATGGTGATAAGGTCGACATTGAGAAAATCATGATCCTGGGGATTTATAGCCAGCGGATCATTTAACCCTTTGGTTGTCGGTAGCGCTGTTTGTCGCGATGATCCCTACATGAATCATCGCGATAAGGTGAAAAGCGTTACCGACAAACCAAAGGGTTAAACACTGTTTTCCTTGGTTCTCCTAACCCGGGACCCAAGTACACTGAATCACAAGGTCAGTATTCCCACACCAAAACAAAAAAAAAAAAAAACCCACCTCGAATGTCCAGATCATGGGAAGAAACGGCAGCTTAACTCATTCTATCTACCCCATCACCGAAATCCCCACATTTTGCCGTTGTCCTCTGAAGACTGCGTTGCAGTGCAGGACACAGATCGACCATGATAGTTCAAGGGTGATGCCAGAATAGCTTGGCGCCCATAGGCGCCAAACTATTCTGGCATCACCCTTGAACTATCATGGTCGATCTGTATCTTGCTGTGGTGTGTCTGGGGTAGAATGAGTTAAATACGCGTTGCATTTCGAAGTCTAAGTGTTGGCATCACAGTCAGTAACTGTTTGCTCTTGCTCCGAACGGGTCTGGTTATAGGACTCGCAATGTGCCGATTACAGCGCGGCTCACACAAACTGTTTACTGCGGAGAGACAAACACTGTCAGCAATAATTAACGAGCCTCTGATGAACTGGGATCACACGAGACATGCAGCTAGACCAAATGCATTAACCCATGCAGCCCCGACGCTCTGCATCAGGAGATGGATCGACCATGATAATTCAAGGGAATTATCATGGTCAATCCATCTCCTGAAACTGGTACATAGTTGTTATTTGACACCTCTAAAGTCGGGAAATGCGTCATTGAAGTCCCATGGGTTAACACAATCTAGAGGTGGGGTACTGTATTTGGATGCGCGGCTTCCTGCCGCGTACCCGGATGCGGCACGTATAAAATAAGTTAACCCGGTTCAGATTTGATACACGATTGCCGCCGCCGTGTGGACCCCCCCCCCCCCTCCCCCCGTCCCCCTCCCCTTCCGCCCCCCCCCCCCTTCCGCCCCCCCCCCCCTCCCCGAAAATACACTGTCTACACTACTGATATGCTTGTAAACAGCATTTTCATATTCACGTTTATGATAATATCATAAACATAAATATGAAAATGCTGTATAAATTATATATGCAATGTTTAATTTGTATATACGTCTTAGCTCAACTTCTTCCCAACATTCACTCAGTCACATAAACCGTGCTGATTCAGTTGCAAGCTGATAATTATGCAACATGCTAATAGAAACCGAAAAACAAAAGATGTTCAAAGTCCATGTGTCTCTTCGTTCGTTTTTATTCACCGTCGTTCCATTCAACAAGCACGCACAGAAGTAAAGTTTTATTTGACGTTAGTTTACAACAAATTACTCAAATAAAAATTATTATAGACTTTGCTCAGTACATAATTAGAGAGAGAGAGAGAGAGAGAGAGAGAGAGAGAGAGAGAGAGAGAGAGAGAGAGAGAGAGAGAGAGAGTAGCGTGTCAGTAGCGGTTTTTATCACCATGATTCCTACAAAAACCGCTACCGACACGCAAAGGGTTAAGTATCATTTTGCGCGAAAGACATATTGTGTCGATGCGTTGAAAGGCACTTATGTGGGGTGACATGTAAACATTCAATTTCGACAACAAAAAACTAGAAAAGAAAAAAAAAAAAAAGGCCATAGTGGACCAGACGTAAAACGCCCATGCATCAACTCATTCAAGGCGCCCGGCGTCAATAGCTGCGGAAGTGTCGTATAGCGTTGCCGGCGGCAACGCTATACAACACTTCCGCAGCTATTGATGCGAAGCGCCTTGAATGAGTTGGTTTTTTTTAAAAATATAAAAGCATGTAACTACCAATAATTAACCCCTTTGTATATGCCGCCACCAGTACCCTGATTAACTCCTGCACTGCAAGTGGACGAAGACTGTTTTTTTTTTTTTTTTAAAATCATTGTAAGTTCAACGTCAAACATCCCCAGTTGTCAAAGGAACATGCGTACAAAGTGGTGTCAGTAAGAGTCATAAATCTTCATGAGCCCCCGCAGCTGCAAGGATTATTGAGGATTTTTACCTCTTGAGGTTGGTGTTGCTCAATTTTTGCTCTGCAGTGCAGGGGTTAACGTAATGGTGGATGCATGCACAAAGAGATTAACTCATTCAGCCCGACGGCAGTATTTCCCAAATTTGGGAAGCATCACCTAATGACTGTGCACCAGTTGCAGGAGATGGATCGACCATGATAATTCAAGGGCAGTGCCAGATTAGCTGCGCCAAGCTAATCTGGCACTGCCCTTGAGTTATCATGGTCGACCCATCTCCTGCTGTAGTGCGTCAGGGCTGAATGGGTTAATATATGTTGCATACGACCCAGCTGGTGATGATTGTGGGACGGAGGGTGTGGGGTGTGCTCGCATGATTATAATAGAGGACGGACAGAGTGGACAAACTATACTGACTTCCATTAAAACGCGAAAAGTGTCTGTAAGTGTACCCGCAAACAAAGAGCCACCCTGACATTGATGTTCAGCCTACTGTCTGAGCTACCTTCACACAAAAATTGGATATATGAGTTATCGCCCATGGCTACCTTGGAGGACACAGGGTTGGTGAAAATAAGCAAAACTGGACACACTCTGTGAAGCACGTTTCCTGTGATATGTTTTAACACACAAGTTGTGTTGATTGCTTATGATGTTATTAACTGCTTCAAACAAAATTTGACTCGAAAAATTCATTAGAAAACCAGAACTTCCAGTGCACATCACTTTCTTAATAATTCTTACTTGCATTTAATGTGAATTACGTTCAAACCATTTTGTATGCTCCAGTGACTGACACAGAGATAAAGCCGGAACACACCTATAATCAACTGATCAGGTAAATATGGCCGCTAACCTAAAAATAAATAACTTTTTGATTTTCATGTTTGTAGGTCATGTTGATCATTTAGGTGCCTTTGACAAACGAAAGACCAAACGGGCCGGATTTTCATGCACACGGAACCTAGTGACACTGCACATTGGTTGGGCTTTCAGCTGTGTCCTCTGCAGATGCTCCCCATTTCACTTTCAATATTCTGTGATGGTAGTGTCACTGATGACGTCATAAGTCATCAATGTGCGATTTTTAAGACTAAACATTGTATTTGCACACGACATGACACACTCTTCACAACATTTTCTAATAAATGACGTCAAAAGAACCCGGATTAAAGCATATTTACGAAGAAAAGCGCTATGGTGAAAAATTTGCGTTTCTTTTGTTGATCAGTACATATTACTCAATGCATAATACTGAAATACAGTCCCGTACACATTTTCATAATTTATCCACTTCAAAAATGGAAAATACCGACGACAGACTAGATTAATGCACTGTGTGAAACAGTTCGAAACATTATTACATTGTGACGTTGAAGACACTCTGGACTGAGACTGACACGTCAAATAATACTAAATCATTATTTCATTATTGATGATTTACACACACACACACACACACACACACACACACACACACACACACACACACACACACACACACACACACACACCATCACACACACACACACACACACCATCACATCACACACCATCACACACACACAGACACTGACAGACACACACACATACATACACACACACACACACACACACACACACACACACACGCACACACACACACACACCATCACACACCATCACACACACACACACACACACAGACACTGACAGACACACACACATACACACACACACACACACACACACACACACACACACACACACACACACACTCCCGGCACATGATATGGACGATGATTACTGCATTGCAATACAAACAAACAAAACACTATGCTTAAAAATTTCCGCGCTTATTTGGCACAAATGACTTAAATATCCTGCAGTGTTAACCCTTTCACTACCAGTGGAGGCAGACTGTGTTTCTTAAATCTGTGTCAATTCAACACAAAACAGCCCCAGCCACTGAAGGAACGTAGATACAAAGTGGTGTCAGCAGGCGGCATAGAACCTCATGAGCCCCGCAAGCGCGGGGGCTCAGTGAGGTTCTATGCCGCTTGCAGCTGCATCGTGTTTACCTTTTCTCGGCAGTAAAATGGGTTAATATCCTTAACCCTTTGTGACTTCTGGCTACCGGTACTGTTTAAAGAACCGGAGGCTGCATGCACAAGAGGGATTTTTACAAAAAAATCAGAGTGGCAATAACCGCGCGTTCTCTTTCTATTACTTCAGTTTTGAACAGGCAGGAGCAAGTTTAGGTGGTAATTCCACTGATTGTGTATTCCACGGCGAATCTTTCGACAGCCATCCGGTTGCCTGTACGTGAGAAAAAGGTAATCAGGTCGTGCGCAGTCAAAGTTATTAAGGTCATCATCCGGTCGACCCCGAAGACCTTTTGCTTACGAATCTGATTCATTCTATACTTATTGAAATCCGCGGAATGACAGAATCGAGGGACGTACTAGTACGTTGTCAAACGATTCCTTATAGAATACTCGTGGTCGTAAAAATCACCTGCCATCCCCGGTCAGCAGCTGAAAGGTCCTCGGGCCGAGTCTTGCTTGGTTGGCCCGCGCACGGCTGTGCGCGGGCCAACCAGGCCAGAAGTCGGCCCAAGAACGTTTTGCTCACTGGATTCAAGTTCAGACAAGGTATTGAAGCTTCATTAGACACATGGCAGTTGGCACAGGACTCGACGCAAACAGTACTCTTTGTCATCCAGCGAGTTTAGACTCCACAACAATCGGAATGAGAAACAATCTCTCTTGGGAAAAGGCTTTGACCACACTTTCTTATTGTTAATTATTATCGAGTTTCAGTCGCTTCTTAAAATGTGGTTTATCCACGCACAAAAACTGAACTTAACGTCTTGCATCGTCCACTGTTTAAGTCACAAGCATCGTACACAATTCAGTGACGCGTCAATTGCAAACATATATCTTGCACTTTAGTAGGAAAATATGCCCCGTTTGATTTTGGATCACTATTTCCAAAGTTGTGATCAGATAATTAGTTTCCATCATAGGGATGGCATGTGGAAATTAGTCACAATGCAAAATGTATGTGAACCACACCAGTCAAATACTCGTTCTAAAAATAGATCCAGTCAACGGATCACTGTTTGTTTGTTGCATAAAATCAGTTTATATCGTCGTCACACGTGAAGCAGAGTTGGGCAACGTGAATCTTGTTGCTGAGCCTCACGACACTTGATAAATGACGCAACTGTCAATATCATTTGATGACGTTTTAGTGTCCTCCCATTGCGCCTTTTCGTTGTCTCCCGTGGGTGAGTCATTGAACCTCTGCGTACATGCAACCACTGGTACTGTCTACAGCACAGGTGACTGCATGCACAAAGAGGGTAACTCTTTCGAGAGGGTCCGCATCCGGATTCGCGGCTTTACGCCGCGAGTCCGGATGCGGCACGTCTCGAAAGAGTTAACCCGTTCAGTGCCGGCTGACGCAAACTGTGTTTCTGCAATCTTCGTTTATTCAAGACTAAAAACTCCATGATGTCCCAGGAACATTGATTAAAAGAGGTTACAGCAAGAGGCATAGATCCTCATGCGCCCCGCAACTGCGGGGGCTCATGAGGATCTATGCCTCTTGCAGTTGGGTGGTGTTCACATTTTCTCGGCACTCGAACGGATTAAGTCACAAGACTGCTGTGATTACGTCAATCCCGTGAGTTCTGACGTCAGACTAAAGGCTACTGCGATGACGCCCGTCTGTATGCTGTGGCTGGGTGACGTCAGCACTGGACAGTGCCCTCCGGTTTGCTTTGGCATTTGATGGAATCAGGATTCTTGCTCTCGTTCAGAGACCGTCCGTTGAACGTGAACGGCCATGTCTGAAACAGAAGAAAAGACAGTCACAGCTATAGTTTTGAAAATCAGCTATATACGTTATTCAACTTATACTTCAGTTTAATTCAATTCAGTTCAGTTCAGTTTAATTCAATTCAATCCAATTCAATCCGATTCTGTCAATAGACCTACATATTAATTTATGATTAAGCTGCACCAGTCTGTCCTCGCCTTGACATAGTCTTTACTGCTTGCACGGCGACAAAATAACAAGTACCAAACAAACAAACAAACAAACAAACAAACAAACAAATACATGCAACAAACACAACAAACAAACAAGCAAACAAACACAACACTAAAAACAAACCAATCGTGTCAATCGAGTTTTGTTTGCTTGAAATAATAATGATATATTCAGTATACTCTTCAAGGTTTATAGCCCAAACAAACAAAAGCAAATACAACTAATGCAGCAAATAAAAACAAACAAATAAACAAACAGACAAACTCAACACAACACAAGAAGAAAAACAAGCCAATTGTTTCGATCGAGTTTTGTTCGGCTGAAATAATACTGATGTTATTTGTTTTCATCCCTACGTCACACGACGAGTCCCTTTAATGCAAACCGTTTCATGTGAGCGTGATACAAAAACTCTGCTAGCGACAAATGGCGAACTTCTTGTAGCCCTCTTTGTGACGCATTTTGGATCGAGTTTCGTTCTATAAAAGATCACCAAAACGTTCTAAAGTAATAAGTTGCATAGTGTTATTCGAAACAACAAGCACACTCAGTACTGGAGACGGCAACATCATGAAATATTTTAAATTACGTCATCAGTCTATTATGTATAAATGTGTATTCATTTCACGTCAGTCATGTCTGGCGTGATCCAGGTCGGAAGATGTCTTCTTGATTTCTTTTAGAAAAATAGTTGAGGAATGAAAACAAATACGTTATTGGTAGCAGGGTCTTGCTGCACGGACCCGTGTAGGCCTTCGGGAGGTCAAAGGAACAATTGTACCCCTCAGGCCTTCGGCCTTCGGGATATGGTACAATGGTTCCTTTGACCTCCCTCAGGCTTACAAGGGTCCGTGCAGCAAACCCTGCGACCAATAACTTATAATATACTTCAAGGTTTTATCGCCCACAGTTATCACTGGATATTTTTATTTTCACTCCTTTTCTAGCTGCCGATTTTTCAAAGATTCTGGCATAATTTACCTTTACCCCGTAATTGCACAGATAATGATAGGTAAAAATATACCCCCAAACAACTAAAGCTTTTCTTGATGGAATGTTACGATATCTTTATGCCGCCCTGAAAAACGAGCATGTATGGAAAACACTTAGCCCCTCTGATGCCCTCATCATTTCGCAGGCAAGGCATTCCATCTGCAAGAGGGATAGATCTTCATGGGCCCCTGCAGGATGTAGGGGCTCATGAAGATCTATGCCTCTGGCTATCAACGGTGAGCATCGTTTTTGTCTGTTTTCCTCAAAACGGAGAATTTCATCAGGGTTTGACGAAAGCTTGTGTTTCTTGCTGTCATTTATATATAATTATATGCTCTATATTCGTCCATGTGCTTTATTTGAAGGGAGAATGGGTGGTTTAAGCATGCAGCTGTCACGACAAAACTTCATTCACATTTTCCCAGATTCTGAGAGAGCCCTGTTCTATTTTACAGCGCGGGCAATCCAGATGCTTGGAGCTTGTTTACATGGCGGAGATAAGGAGAAACTGTGTTTTGTAACTTCTGTATACTTGGGTGGTTTTAACTGTTGCGTCGAGTGGCCGCTTTACTCCGGAGAACACAGGCATTCGATTCCGAATGCAAAAGACAGTAAGTCCATATTTTGTGAAAAGCAAGATTTTGATTGTCTTACAATGAAAATCTGGCTTTAAAAAAATAATAAAATAAAATAAAAGGACTTGGAGTCTTTTGCATTCAGAGGTCAGAATATCTCGGGTACTGTCGATTACACCCCATAGCTCTGTAATTTTTACCTTTCATCCCCGATTGTCAAGGCACGTTTCTTGACAGTCATCGATACAACAGGTCACACTTGCATTTGGCTCATAGCAACAATTCCGTGAGATATAGTGAAACATCGTGCGTCCCTTTCGGCAATTTTGTAGGCTATGAAACTTCAAGTTTTTGCCCTTTTTTGCGTTTCAGCAGCAAGAGGTATGACACCCAATGCGCAAAAGGCCTTTTGTGTATTGGGACAGGAGATGTGCACAACAGCAAAATGTGGGTAATTAGTGTGTGTTGGGGTAGTTAGTGCATTACAGTGTTGTTTAATAGAGAGGAGTGTGTGATTAGGGTGTGTGTGTGTCGGGGGGGGGGGGGGGGGGGAGGAGGAGGGGGAAAGGGGTGGTCTTTAATTTGCACACAAGCTTCAAACATCCTTCATAGGCAATCTGCTTCACTGCCGCAAAACTTAAATACATGATATTATAATTGAACAGCATGTGACTGTTTGCGACATTACATCATTCACGCCAAGGAAGTAGACAAGTAGTACCACGAGGCCGACATCGGCCGCCGTTGACCCGCGCACGGCCGACGTCGACCCGATGGCCTTTTGCGCATTGAGTAATTATCAGTTTAATTTCTGAAAATAGTTGTTCTGTGCTGTTTTGTTTTGTTTTTTGTTTTGTTTGTTTTTGTAATAATTTTTATCATTAACCGAGCGGCATCGTCAGTAGCAGTCATGCTTCATCTTTCGCCTGTGTTCTGAACAATTTGAAAACAAGTGGACGCCGCAACCGGCCCGTGGATCCTGCCGCCAAGGTGTCTGCAGGGCGCCAAGCTAATCAGGCACGAGCCCTCAGTAGCTCGATCCATCTCTTTTGACTTATTCGCTCCATCCATTAACCATAAAATAATGTGCATATTTGAGTCTTTGGAGGCCCGGGTCTTGTAGAAAAACTAAAACAACACGCAACCTAATGCAGACACTTCACAGACAAATGTCAAGTTTTATGGCTGCACATGCAAGCGTTGAGCAACAATAGTGCTACTGTGTAACGTTTAAAGCTACAGCCTACGCCCCGCGTCCCATTTCAATTAACACATTCCTGAGCTTCTTGGAAAGTATGGTGATCACCAACAAATTAGCTAACAGGGAGTACGACAATGTTACAATGGTTGAAACGATGAAAACGAAATAATGATAATGATGATGATGGTGGTGATGATGTTGATAATACCAACAACAATAATAATAATAATAATAATCAGTGTACGTGTTAACCGGTGATCCTCGGTACTTCCCCATTGTTTTTATTTTTAACCCTTTGAGTGTCGGTAGCGGTTTTTGTCGCGATGCCGATTGCGACAGAAACCGCTGCCGACATTCACAGGGCTAAGGCAAACACCATTGAAAAAAGCAGCAACCGGTAGAAAAGAGAAATGCCGATTGCGGATATAAGGAGAACGAAGATCGGAATTTACAATATTACAATCTTGACGGTATTTTGCCCAGGTGCTTCTGAAAGAAAATACGACATGTCAAAAACCCTAGCGCGAATAGTAATACAGTGTAATAATACATATTATATTATATTATATTATATTATATTATATTATATTATATTATATTATATTATATTATATTATATTATATTATATTATATTATATTATATTATATTATATCATATTATTTGTGATTGTGTTAGTCTTTTTAGAGCATGTGTGTGTTGATCATAGGAAAGAACCGATATTCATTTGAGTTATTTTGGATAAGAATTACGTACCTTTTTAGTATGATTCGTTTTCTTTTTGCATGGAGAATTGCGATCGATTTTTGTTGTGTAGGCGGCTAGAATGACGCATATTTTCGCTACATTGTTGCAAAGTCGGACCTACATTAGACTGAAAGTTTCGGGCAGGGTCGCGCTCGTTCTAGTGACCTCTAATATGACGTCAAAGTTTTGTAGTACACATGTTGTTGGCTACTTTTGGCTACATTTACGGAATGCACGGAGTTTCCGGAATACACCCAGAATTTCGTGAAAGATTATAGGCAGATCTAGAGTGCTCCTTTTCATGAATATTAACGCGCTTTGGTTACGTTTTCTTTCTGATAGGTTGAGTTGTATAGTCAGTTTGCGGGACTGATTGTTCTGGAAATCTGTAGTAGTATAAAAGGGGAATTCGGCATTGTATCGGAGACGCAGTGTATCAGAATTGCGGATGCATTGTATGAGACAGTGTACCAAAGTGCGGATGCATTTGTGGACGCATTGTGCTGAGATTGCATCGTGAGAATAAAGTACTGCTGGAACTGTTACTCCAGTGTGGTCTACAACCTTGTGCCACGTGTGACGAGTTGCCGAAGTTTCTTTGGCAAGAACCCTAAGTGCCTTGCATCATACTACGACTACGACTACGACTACCACGTAACAATCATATCATATCATATCATATCATATCATATCATATCATATCATATCATATCATATCATATCATATCATATCATATCATATCATATCATATATGATATGATATGATATGATATGATATGATATGATATGATATGATATGATATGATATGATATGATACTATATTATTATTTACAGGTGGTAGTAATGCTGCTGTTGTGTTGCGTTTTTGTGAAGATGGTCACAATTAATGCGTAAATAAAAATTCTGTTCGAAAAAAGTGAGACAAAAATAATATATTTACAAACACAAACAAATTCAATAAATAAAACATAAATAATGAAAGCGGAAATAAATAAAGATGTACCGAAAAGAAGACTGGAATAAAATTCTGAGGAGAAATAAACTTGAACAACATCAGTACGCAAAATCAACACTGAAATGGTAGCGTCCAAAAATTAAACGAGCGAAAACAACCGAAACATACACTATGTACAGCATGCGATTAAATCAAGTATTAGAAACCCTATTGCACAAGTCAGCATAACGCATTCAGCCCGACGCATGTATTTTCCAAATTTTGGAGGCGTCATCTAACGACTATGCGCCTGTTGCAGGAGATGGATCGACCATGATAATTTAAGGGTAGTGCCAGATTAGCTTGGCGCCGACAGGCGCCAAGCTAATCTGGCACTACCCTTAAATTATTATGGTCGACCCATCTCCTGCTGTAGTGCGTCAGGGCCGAATGGGATAAAAATGTATGCGAACATCGATTCACGTGGTATAGATCATGTTATATATAGCATGTCCGTCAGCACGATCCTGCTTGAGGTCTTCACTAGAACCCCCCCCCCCCCCCCTTTACACACACATCATATGTGCAAGAAACATAGAGTCTATGCTTCTTGAAAGACCCTGTGAAACAGGAGTCAGCTACTCCTTAGATTCAAGGAGCAGGATGGAGGGCTTGTGGGGTGACATTACAAATACGACCGTCTCCATAAAAAAGCTATTGTTTCGCAAAGCACACACCCGCTGATTGGTAAATATGCATACCTGCGATATAAGAATGTGTGCTGGCCTGTGAGTTTGGACTTACGGCCCTAGGCCGTAAGGTATAAAATCACAGACCGGCACGTATCTGAGCAAGTAATCTAAGATAAATAGATAGATCTCTGTCGCAGTTTACTATTATTATTATTATTTTTTTTTTTTTTTTTTTTTTTTTTTGGTATTGCAATGATCAGTTTTATCTGATTTTCTTGGGAAGGACACTCGTTCAGAGAAGCTTTGAATTTGTTTGTTGGCACGCATCCATCCATCCATCCATCCATCCATCCATCCATCCATCCATCCATCCATCCATCCATCCATCCACTTGTTATGCTGAACTGATTTCTGTGCTTATGACACTGAAGTCAAAAGGTCAACGGAATGTTTTCAGAAATTATTGTTCTACCTGGACGAAACCTTATTATATCATTTGTTTGTTTACGAAATGTGCATTAATTGTTGTTCTCTTTTCCTCTCACGGCTTTCCGCGATTCTTTTAAATTTCTTAATCGTTTCCTTTTTTGTTTTTGTTTTACAATGCCCACCGAAAAAATCCAGAAAAAAAGCTTATAAAAATAGTAAAAGTAGGGTTAGGGTTAGGGTTAGGGTCAGCCCTGACGCACTACAGGCGCCAAGCTAATCTGGCACTGCCCTTGAATTATCATGTTCGAACCATCTCCTGCAACTGGTGCATAGTCTATAGATGACGCCTCCAAAATTTGGGAAATAGGTGCGCCGGGCTGAATGAGTTAATAATAGAGATTGAGCTTTTCGTTGTAGTGGTCCCGGAGTCTCTGTACAATACCTTTTTCAAATAAACTTTTAAAAAAAATATGAATGGAGCCTCCAATTCGCATTTTGTAAAAGAAGACTTTGTTCCAGATTCGGCCGATAAACACACTTTTTCTTTTTTTTTTTCCTTTCACTGAAATCACTGCACGTGCGCATCGGACATTGAAACAGCCAATAAAACTGGGCGTATCGTCACGTGGCCGGGGTATATCGACTGATATCTATCTGCGCTGTGTGTGTGTGTGCGTGTAATATGGCCCGCGTTACAAGATAAGTCGCCACAACATTCACCCACACTGCTAATCATTTTACACTTGATTATTTTACGAAGGCGGATACGACCCGGTGGCAGGGAGTTAGGGGAAAGTTTTTATCTTGGCAAAGGTACAATGTCTTTGAAGTAGATACGGTTGAAGGAGAGAGGAGAGCACACACACAACGCATAAAAGTTATTATTTGATGCAAATTGGGATTAACTGACTTAAACCTTCTTGTATGGTGAAAAAAGAACAGAGGTTGTATTAACCCCCTTGATTGCTACTGATGATACCAACTTTTCCGCCTGATGGTATCAGAGTGGTCAGTAGCAATCAAAGGGTTAAAGACCCCCTCCCATCCAATCTACACACACACACACACACACACACACACACACACACACACACACACACACACCATGTTCCTCCATTTTAACCCCTTGTCGGTAGCGATTTTTGTCGAGGTGATTCCGGCAGTCGACTTACTTTTTATCGAGTGTGTTCGTTGTCCTACAGGAATCATCGCGACAAAAACCGCTACCGACACGCAAAGGGTTAACCAAGAGAGCAAGTACGCCCACAATCCCGTCCGCAACATATTCAGTCAGTCGACTTCGCCTTCTTCAATACTTGTATTTTTAAAAAATGTCGGTTATTACAACGCTTTTCAGAACTAAACACACTCTTTATAATATATATGAATTACTCAGAATTACTCAAAAAGAACTTCGGAGATACAGACTACATATTTCGGGTCTCTCTACTGTTGTGACAACCGACCGACCGACCAACCAACCGACCGACCGACCGACCGACCGACCGATCGACCGACCGACCGACCGACCGACCGACCGACCGATCGACCGACCGACCGACCAACCAATCAACTAAACAAACAAACAAACAAACAAAGGAACAAACAAAACAAACAAACAACGAACACACTCGATAAAAAGTAAGTCGACTGTTCAACAATAAATGCATTCGGATACAAAAATGTCGGGTAAAACAAGAGTCAGTCGTAAAATAGCCGGGTTTTCAGATGTCCAGCCACACTTCTTTATTGTAAATTACTCCGCTGATAAAACTAAATAACAACATTGGATATGTAATATATATAAGAGTTTCCCCCGACATTTTCTAAATCCGATTATTCCTGTACTAGTCAAGTGTATATGCGTATCCGATATACTCGTACAGCTTCAGAGTGCGTGCTCCCTTAGTTCAAGCACAGGTTTGCCGAAGCGACACGCTGACGAGGCCGGAAAACTGAACACCACCCAACTGCAAGAGATACAGATCCTCATTAGGCCCCGCAGTTGCGGGGGCTCCTGTGGATCTACGCGTCTTGCTGAAACCACTTTGTCTATATGCTCCTTGGACGGCTGGGGACCTTTGTCGTCGAATTTACAATGATTTCAAAACACATTTCAAAAAACAATCTGCGTCCCGGCAACGGTAGCGAAACTGATGATCACATTTATAAGACCATAAGATGCAGGGGCCCATGAGGATCTATGCCTCTCGTACGGGAGTCTGCAGATTTCGTGAGTACATAATTGGCACCCTCACTGACCCTACTATCTGCGAGGACTATACAAAGGCCCCAAGGTGACCACAATCGCCCCAATTTGCGGGAAATTGGAAATACAAACGGCCATATCTGCCATCCGAAAATGGCGTAGGGCGAAGAATGAGACGAACATAGTACAGAAATGTAGATTAGAGGAAAAAAAGGCAAGCATTTATAGAGATCGCAGCGGTGAACAAGTGCAGCAACCCAGTAAGCCAAGGTCCTCGGGCCCACGACGGCCGCAGTGGGCCCGCGCACGGTTGTGCGCGGGCCCACTGCGGCCGTCGTGGGCCCGAAGACGTTTTGTTACTGGGGAAGGAAATACATCATTTCGCTCTAAATTAATGCAATATTAATATTGGATTTAAATTTTTTTTTTTCAAAAGCTTGAAAAATATGGAGAATTGAAGACCGTGAAAAGTTTAGTCCTGTATACGCCATTGTTTTTAATAATATTCGCAACTTTTCCGTTTTCAAAACAACAATCACCAAAAAAAAACTAAAAAGAAGAATTTAATAATTTGACACATGAGTCGTTAGATGAGTTGCGACACTAATGACTTTCGAAAAATCATTTTTTTTTTAAAGTAACACTTAGTTGGACAATGGTAGTGCGCGTGCGTGGCGCGTGTGTGTGTGTGTGTGTGTGTGTGTGTGTGTGTGTGTGTGTGTGTGTGTGTGTGTGTGTGTGTGTGTGTGTGTGTGTGTGTGTGTGTGTGTTTTGTTGTTGTTTTTTTCATGTGATTCTTGTGGGAATCACTTCCGACCGCCAACAGCCTACCGACAGCCAAAGGGCTATATTACCTTTATACTGCTTTCAGGCTACTTTATAAACTTTCAATTACATGCGATCAACACTGATTTCCGAAACATTATTAGTAGTATTTCATCTCCGCAAGTACACATTTGAGTGTAAAGAGCAAATTCTGAGAATGTTCTCAAACAGCAGTTGTCTTACTAATAGGATTTTCTTTCGAGTAGATTAATGCAGAATTGTGTCTCGTTTGTGGCACTCGTCTTTGAGGTACAACAGAGCTCTAGTTATGTATGTTCTTCTGAAGCGTTCTACAAGTGAGATTTTAATTTTGACGCATTCGTTGGCCTAGAATTAATGTTTGGATTATTTTGACTAAGAAAAACGTGTTAATGTTTCTGACTGAAAATGACATTCCAAGTTTCGAAAATAACTTTAGTCTAACTAGGATATAGCTATGATTGTGTCTGGTTATGTTTCTGGACTGAAATGCGACTATAAAAAAATGTTTCATGCAGTGAAAATTCTATTAAGCGTTCTAAGCAGAGATACTAACTAAAACAATTCTACTGTTCGTTCAAACAAATCTGTAAACTGTTTGATTGAGCAGTTGTCATTATGTGTTTGCTTTATATGATCTAAATTAATTCATTTGTTTCAGAGAAATAAAATCCGTTTAACCCTTTTCATCATGATATGCCATTGCTTGAAATAAAACTGACTGTGATAGTTCAAGGGTGGTGCCAGAATAGCTTAGCGCCTCAGGCGCCAAGCTATTCTGGCACCACCCTTGAACTTAAAGGGTTGATTTATCTCTTAATCTGCGATGTAACCTTTACAGGACAATAAGCAAAGTGTTAACATTTTCAGCCTCAGAATCTATTGGGTTAAATTTTGGGCTTTGCAATGTGACCAGATAAAACAGAGACTAATTTTTAGCTCTTTCGTCTGAAAAAAAAAAATTAATCCTTTTAACCGTTGGGCTTTGCCTCAGCGTGTCGCGTGTTGGGTAAACAATGTTTGCACGTGCGGCACAAAAAGGGAACGCCTTATCGAGAACATTTTACGTCTTGGGAAACAGAAAAAAAGTTTCTGGTCCGTAAAACCATACACTAAAACCCTGCTGATGTCCTCTTTCTGAGGCCGCAAATGAGTCGATATCTTTTAGCAAGAGGCATAGATTTTCATGATGCCCTGCGACTGCAGGAACCCATGGGAATCTACGCCTCTTGCAAACAGAAGGAGATGGTTGGAGGAGCGTGTAATCAGTGTTAGAGAGCCCACGAGGGTCCACATAAATTTTAACACTGACTCCAACATCTCACTCCCCAATCAGGAGGCAGAGAGAGAGAGAGAGAGAGAGAGAGAGAGAGAGAGAGAGAGAGAGAGAGAGAGAGAGAGAGAGAGAGAGAGAGAGAGAGAGAGAGAGAGAGAGAGAGAGAGAGAGAGAGAGATTGTTGAACATGCAAAAGTTAAATATTGTCTATAAAATTGTGAATAATAAAGTGCGATTTTATTTCTAATTCAAGAGTAGGAGAACTAAAATTATACATTAGCTAAGTTTAGTTTAGTTTAGTTTAGTTTAGTTTAGTTTAGTTTAGTTTAGTTTAGCTGAGTTTACTTTAGTTTACTTTAGTTTAGTTTAGTTTAGTTTAGCCGTAGTTCCACCGGTTAAATTCAGTTTTTGTTCTTCTTTTTTTTTTTTTTTTTTTTTTTTCTTTTTTTTTTTAAGCAGCGCTGGTGTTGCTAGTGGAAATGAAATGCTTCCTGTTAGAACAGTAACACGGGAGATAACCGTGTAACCGGCGGAAGTACATTGTGAGTCGCGCGAAGTATTGTGTATCGATAATATTTTATTTCCGCTTCGTGCCTTGTTTAAA
Source organism: Semisulcospira habei (assembly GCA_036245525.1). Lineage (NCBI taxonomy): Eukaryota > Metazoa > Mollusca > Gastropoda > Semisulcospiridae > Semisulcospira > Semisulcospira habei. The sequence continues at coordinate 138,520,856 of BTPG01000005.1, read as the reverse complement.
ACTATAATGAAGAAGTAGAAACCTAGACCATGTGATCACACACATAGACATTTTTGGGTTTTACATTCAGGTCAATACAGTGACATAGTTTTAGTCAAACTGGCATTGGGAGTGAGCAGTCTGCACGACGTTTGAGCACATCGTCAGTACGATGCGGTACAATACGCTATAATCATGCGGTACGAAGTGCCAAAAATGTGAGCAGTACGATGTATTCTAAAGTGATTGAACACATAACGCATTAATGTGTTCAATCAAAGTAGAATACATCGTACTCCTCTCTTATCCCCCGTGAATAATGGTGACATTGATTTTGAATTCCCACGGTGTACAGCGGTTTTAAAGTTCAAGATTAGCGCGTGTGGGCTTGTCAGATTGTGCGAAAATAAACGCACCGGGAGTAGGACATTAACGTCATGTCCTCAAACCTCGCGATCCCGCTAGAACAGCTCACACGTCACAATCGTTCACCAAACAAGTCGCGGTACTACAAAGGCAATAGATAGATCTGCCTTAATTTCTCAACGGCAGTACTTGATTAGTACGTGAATACCAGGGCGCCTCGCCACTCCAACTGTCCAACTCTGCCTCAGAAGTCCCATTTATTTATTTATTTATTTATTTATTTATTTTAGAAAAGCGAGGTTTTCATTGTACAAAATTGAAAATCTCGCTTTTCACAAGTATGGACAAAACAGGCTTTTGCCCCAAAACGGCTGAACTTGCCGTTTATCACAATCTTAGGTGAGTATCTCAGGTTGTGGCTTTCGGTCGTTGAACGAAGAAAGGTTTCAGAAACAAAATTTGCGTCCAGTGGCAGGGAAAGAGCTAACATATACCGACGAACAAAATAAACGCAAAATCATTGGAATCGTCCGAAACACTCCAGTGTTCCTGATGATTATAATGATGTTACATTTCTTTTGCTCGTCAGATTGTAAACTTGTAACATATAAAACGTCTAGGTTCGACTGGCGCTGTTTTTTCCCCCCTTTACAACTGCTTTTTCCCAAACGAGCTCTATAAAGCCAACGAGGCACTATATCGCTCGAGAATTCATAGTCGATCCATCCCCCAAAACTAGAGGGTTTGAATAAAATTAGCCGGCGGATTAACCCGCTCCCTGCCACTGGACGCAATCATATTTTGTTTCTAAAATATTCAAGTTTTCAAGTTCAGTGACCGAAAACCACAACCATCCACACGACGCAGATACAAAGAGTTTCATCAAAAGGTATAGATCCTCATCAGACCCCACAGTTGCGGGGGCACATGAATATCTATAACTCATGCAGCTGGGTGGCATTCAGTTTTTATCTAGTGAAGGTTTTAAAGGCACAAACATCAAGGTGAGATTTTCCGGTTTTTTTTTTTTTTTTTTTTTTTTTTTTTTTTTTTTGGGGGGGGGGGGGGGGGGCGGGGGGGGGGGAGGGAAGGGGAGGAGGGGTTGTCTCACTATGTCCTTCTGAGGAGGTCAAAACCTGGCCGAAACTTGTCAACAACAGGCATAGATTCTCAAGCCCTCTGCGACTGCAGGGTACTCATGAGGATCTATGCCTCTTATTTAACTGAGTAACTGAGTGAAGGGTTCATCACCTATTGCTATGTCCTTTCTAAAGTCTGCGGTCTGCGTGTTAATGGCCGGGCCAGAAAAATATACTGCTCCCCGAGCCATTGGAGGGGATCTAGCGGTGGTATCAAAAGAAACAAGCAATTAAAACTCGGTTCAGCAGAGGACACTGATAAACTTTGCGAGATACCCCTGGGAACTGTTTTCTCTGCCTCAGTCTGTGTGGCAGATTTCATTGGGGTCTAACGTTCGAATCTCTCTCTCTCTCTCTCTCTCTCTCTCTCTCTCTCTCTCTCTCTCTCTCTCTCTCTCTCTCTCTCTCTCTCTCTCTCTCTCTCTCTCTCTCTCTCTCTCAGTTAAAATTTAAGAAGTTGAACTAATTCAGGCGTACGTCGGCCCGAGGATCATTTGCTGACCGAGGAGGGACCGAAAGAGCGTATGAGGGCCTTGGCGTTTATAAACGTTTCTATTAATAATGCTGACTGCTCCGGAATGGGAGAAAATCTACTTAAGTTGATACATGTATCAGCTACGCTCTTGAATGTCGAACAGACTAATTCCCTATCCAATGGTGCTAGACAGCTGCCACGAAACTCAGGCACCACTAATGAGCAATGGCGGTTAGCACATGTTAACTCATATCATACTGAGGCTAAAAGCTTCAAATTTGTACACTTCCATATGCAATCTACATTATAGTACTTAAGATAACAATATAGACCAATGGCTTTAGTTCAAGGGTGGTGCCAGAATAGCTTGGCGCCTAGAGGCGCCAAGCTATTCTGGCACTACCCGTGAACTATTTTAGTCAAACTTATTTCACACACTGGTGTATTCCGAATGATAAGGGTTAATGACATCGAAATCCCCAAATCTTGGAGTTGTCATACGAAGACCAAATTACAGTCCAGGAGACAGATCGACCCGGATAGTTAAAGGGTGGTACCAGAATAGCTTTGCGCCACAATCAGGGTCGATTACTACAGTAAACTTCTGATATAACAAATCGCTTGGGGACTCAAATGGTCTCCGGCGTTGTTGTATCTAATTTTGTTGTAAGTGGGGTAATTTTTACCCAGAAAAAAAGGGTTCTCGGGACCTCTGAAAAAGTGTTACTATATCCGTATTTTTGTTATATCCGACCTGGTTATAAGCGGAATCGACTGTATTTCGCTGAAGTGCACTCTCAGGAATGGATGTGTCGATCCATCTCGCGCAGGCTAGAGACAGAATGTAAAAGGATGGATTTCAAGCAGAATGGCATGAATCTCGGAGACTGTACGTGGGTGGTACAAAAAAAAAACCCACTTCCATTCTCCTAGTGTTGAAATGTCCAGTTTAAAACTCAAACTCCTCCGACTTAGCAACAAAGAAGCAAAGAGGCACTAGATCCTCACCAGTCTACAGGCTCGTGAGGATGTAATACCTCTTGCTGATGCGACTGAACGGGGTTTGCTGCTGGGTATTTTGCCGATTGTGACGGGGGTACCGATAGTGGTTGACAGTTAACACGGAATTTCAACCGATCGCTCTCGGTGGGAAACTAGTACCACCAAGAGGGTAGGTGAGGATGGGATCGGGAAGGTGGGGCGGGGATTTGCCGTAATGTAGAGGTGCTAAAATGTGAAAAAAGGTGATATTAGTGTAAGTACACGCTTGAAACTTAGGGAAATGCTTCGTTCAAGGTGTGCCTAGGAGAGCCTCCAATCATATTAAAACTGGGTGTCTCATTCGAAGGGTTAAAAGGCCGTTTACATAAAGACGATTGTACCACATTAGAGTCCGTAATTGTTGTCATATTCCCTTCAAATTTTGGATATAGCTAGTTTGGAGACAGACATTGGATGAGTTTGTTAGCCAGCTTTGTATCTTTTGAACTTTTTCAATAAATATTAATTCTATGCAGACAAAAATTAAAAGCAAAAAGACTCGACTTCTGAGAAATCCAGTGATGATGACGTAAAAGCAGCAACTCCGTCACTGCGCAGATATCGACGCAATACTCTAGATATCACGTCTCTCTCTCTCTCTCTCTCTCTCTCTCTCTCTCTCTCTCTCTCTCTCTCTCTCTCTCTCTCTCTCTCTCTCTCTCTCTCTCTCACACACACACACACACACACACACAAACACATCTACGCGCCGTCAAGAGAGCATACGCGTAAACAGCAGAATACCATGTATCTAGGTAAATTCAACCTCACTTTACACACATTATAGCAAGACTAAAATTGTGAAATTCTAGTTTTGTCACCATGTTTCTCAAGTCTAAAAGGCAAAGTGAAACTCTTATCACGTCAAAATATAAAATTTCGTAAAATGTAAAATTACGTCATGACAAATGATGTTTTTCCAACCTATGCACTGTGCCCCTTATTGAGCTCACTGACGCATTGGCAAATCAGTGAGGCTTTATCAATAGGAGATATTTCAACATCAGAATCAAGTCAAAGACGACAGGTAGAGACCCTTGACAGGGTGGACAGCTCGCATATAAAGGGACTTATGGGTTATGGCTCTCATATAGAAGAAACTTTGCGGGTTACGGTTCATCCCATCTTGTTTTTTAAGCTTTGACCAAAGTAGATCTATGATCATTGGTCGATAATGCACATTTATCTCCCCGACAGTGCTTTCACCTACTTTACTTGGTAGTAGAGGTGCCAATTTATTATTTTCCCCACAAAAAAGGATAGACTGCCACTGAATGTATTCTTTTAACCCATTCAGCCCTGGCGCATTACACCAGGAGATGTGTCGACCATGATAATTCAAGGGCATTGCCCTTGAATTATCATGGTCGATCTATCTCCTGCAACTGGTGCATAGTCATTAGATGACGCCTCCAAAATTAGGGAAATACGGCCGTAGGGCTGACTCAGTTAAAGTACTTCAGCAAAAGTACTTTTTAAAAAAAGTTTCTACACTCATAAAAACTTCTGCACCCCTTGCAATAGCCCAGAGGGGGGAAAAAAAACAACTGGAAGGTGCGAAGCATACCAGCCACTACCCTTGAACTGCACTGGGCCATCCATCTCCCATAGCAATACCGGCACAACGCTTCCAGAGTTGCGGAAGCGATTATTCGGTGTGAATCAGCCAGCAACGTTTACTCGGGTCCTTCTCTACCCATTGACGGATGCTGTTCTCTGGCAGGTTTGGCATGGACTGATTTAAAGCAGTCAGATAACAGAAGACAGGTTCGCTACCTCACCGCTTGTCAAACTCTGGCAACGTGCAAGGTTGGTAGTTTATAAACCCCTTCGCTGCAGAGAAGAAGTGAACACCGTCCGCGTGCAAGAGACACAGATCCTGGTGAGCCCCCGCGACAGCGGGGGCTCTCAGGATCTATGTCTCTTGCTAAGACCAGTCGGTATCCATGTTCATTGCACGTTTGCGGCTTTTGGTCGTTCAGCAAAAAACATTTGCAGAAACAAAATATGCGTCCAGTGGCAGGAGTGGGGTTAATGTTTGTTTCTGAAAATAAACTGAAAAATAGTGGCGGCTAGTTTTCTGCATATGCAGCGGAATGCAACAACAGCAAACGCTACAAAACATGATGAATCATGCCGGTAAGTATACTGAGCCACTTTAGAAACTCACCACACAGAGAAACACTCAACATCAATAGAAAAACCATAAGAAAAAAAACACAAAAATCTTCAGACTGGTTTTTAATGATTGTAAATTCATTGACTGATAATGTGGACACGAAAATGAAAACAGTCTTTGAAAGGAATCATGAGCAGAGTTCGCCGAAGTGCACAGGGGCCAAAATTACAGTTCCACAGTTTATTGAAAGAAGGGGTTTGGTCTTTAATACCGTGTGTGGCCACCTCAGCAGCAATGCAGGCTGTGCAGCGCCGCCGCATCGAAGCCACGAGACGCTGGAAGAATGGCTGACGCAGGTGATTCCACTCTTGGACCAGGGCCTTCATCAGTTCCGGTGCGGTTTGAGGAACATGGATGTGCTGCATTACTCTGCGTCCCAGTTCATCCCATGCGTGCTCAATAGGCGCCATATCCGGGACCGAAAGTGAAGGCCAGGGTAAGACGTGGACTTTATTTTGTGCCAGCAGCTAGATCGTCGCTCTTGCTGTCAATGGGGAGTGGCATTGTCCTGCTGGAAAGTGTGCAGATCTGCGCGTTGTCGAAACGCTGGTATCACATGGTTCTGTAGGACTGCCCCGTACGTTGCAGCATTAAAGCTGAGACTCAGCCTTTTTGTTCCGTCCCGCACGTGTTTTAAAAATACCCAGCTCAGTAGGGCCCTGCGCTCACAAACTGAGTTTGCGGAGTTTGAACTCCGTCATCAGTCCAGAGGCCTTTCTAAGGCACGCAACATCTGTAGAGGCCAGTCTAGTGCCGCACACCGTCGGCAGAGCATAAGATACACTGACCTGTCACAAGGGAACTCCTATCAGCTTTACTTTGGATTACACAGGAACCGTGACTTATCCCGTAGCAGACGATACTGACAAATAACAGCCGGAACATTTGAAAGCCACACTGCCTGCATCTGTATTCTTTTACAGCAGTTGTCACAGCCATATTCCACAGGTGCACATGGATTGTGGCTGTCATAATTATATGTCGTCCAGTTATTTGTCAGTATCCTCTGCTACAGAATACTCGTGTGTAGGTCTACGTAAAGCTGATAGGGGTTCACTTGTGACTGCAGTGTATCTCACGTTCTGTGTGGACTGGATGTGACGGCTCTGCGTGCCTTATATAGGCCCAGAGCTGACGGAGTTCAACTCCACCAACTCAGTTCAACTTAGTGAACTCTTTGACCGACTTAGCGGCAATGTATATCAGAGCCCTATCTAGGTCCAAAAGCACGTGCGGGACGGAACCAAAAGACTGAAGGAGGTTCAGTTCTAACAGTACCATCAAAGATGTGCAAATGAGTGCGATAGGTCTGGCTGAGGCCTACTCACACCATCACGCTCTGTGCACGCCACATGTCAACATGATGCACACAGCAGTCGGCATGTCTCTCTCTAGCTCGCCGCCATACCCTGAGCCTGCAAACAGCTCTCATCCGAGAAGAACACTCCTCCTCACTGACGCTGGGTCCATCTAAACTGCACCTGAGCCCAGCGAAGGCGACGCTGTCGGTGTCGAGGCGTCAAAATCGTCAAAATCGGCCCCATCTGAAACAGGTCGTCTGTAGTCCTGCCGCTCGAAGACAGTATCCGCCGCACAGTTTCAGCGGATACTTGACCACGTGTGCCAAAAAGTGTGTGCTGTATGCGTACTGGCCTGAACCTGTTTTGAAGATGAAGCTGTCTGATGTAGGTGTCTTGCCGACGGGTGGTGACCCTGAGTTGCCCTGGACGAGGTCAATCTGCAGTGTCGCCAGTGTTTCTAAACCTTTCTGCTAAATGCATAATGGTGGTATGACGACAATGTAACCGACGGGCAATCTCTCTACATGATAAACCCGCGGCCAGCATTCCAATTGCTCTTTCTCTGTCTTGCGCATTAAGTCGCGGCATGTCTCTTACGGACAGGACCAGAGCACCAGCACTCAATGCTTTTCTGAATAGTCTGATTACGCACTCTTTATTGACGGCAAGATAAACAAATTGTGAGCGACATTGGTCGAAAAAAATCATGCTGCACGTTGCACGTGCTGCTCATTGACAGCGCGGCGATCGTGACCTAATTTTGCCCTCAGTTGTGTAATAACTCTGTATGACTTAGTCACTGCAGTATCAAATCAAAAAAGTGGCGAACAACAAAATAGCGGACATAAATAAAATGTGAGTTTCTAAAGTGGCTCAGTATATTTGGTGCAGTCCGGACATATGCTATATAACTAATGTGCTGGTCACACTGTCCGTTACTTGGGACTGTAGGTCCGAAATAACGGACCTGCACACTTTACACAATATATGAGTTTGAAACGGTAAACTAACCCTTTTAGCGCCAACGCCCTTTTGCCGGAGATTGATTGACCATGATAATTCAAAGGTAGTGCCAGATTAGCTTGGCGCCTGAAGGCGCCAAGCTAATCTGGCACTACCCTTGAATTATCATGGTCAATCCACCTCCTGCAAGTGGTACTTAGTCGTTTAAGTAACACTTCCACAATTCGGGAAATGCGCCCGTGGCGCTAAAAGAGCTTAAGTGCAGCCCTCTAAGTTTGAGTCTTTACTTTTCTTGTTTGTTCGCACGATTGTCCTTTTTTTCGTTTGCACCAATTTTGTTCGTCTAACGGTAGTTGTTTCTCAATTTGTGTTAATAGTTATAATCACAGCATTGTTACAACAACAACAACAACAACAATAATAATAATTATATAATAATAAAAAATAATAATAATAATATAAAGAAATAATGTATAATAATTAATATTCAAAATAATAATAATAATAATAATAATAATAATAATAATAATAATAATAATTTATAATAATTAATATTTAAAATATATTTAAAAAATAAAAATAAAAAGAAGAATACATGCTTTTTTAAATATTATTATATTATTATTATTATTGGTGTTGTTTTGCGCTTCCGTAATATGATTACTGTTTTTACATAACTCAAACTAGCACTGTGTTCAGTTTTAATTCATTTTAGACATTGCAGGGTAGTGCTAGCATGGCACCAAATATGTCTAGTAGGAGAGTGTGTAGTTTATAACCTGTACACAGCGGCGGCATGTACTAACGAGGTACCAGGCCGCTAGAACAACTCTTCCTGCTAACTTCACTTTCCTTTGGCACCAGCAACCTGATATACGCACGCCTTTTCCTAACTGTAGCTTCTCATTTCCAAGTACCCGCCGAATATGACCTGTACTGTTCAGTCCTATTTAATTTAACTCGTTCACTGCCGAGATAAAGTCAACCCACCCAACTGCAAGAGGTATAGATCTTCATGCGCCCCCGCATTTGCGGGGCCTCATGAAGATCTATGCCTCTTGCTGACACCACTCTATATCCACGTACTTGGACGGTTGGGGGTCGTGAACTCAGTCATGTTGAATTTGCAACTGATGATGTCAAAAACACAATCTGGTCCATTGGAAGTAAGATTACATTCCAGAAGCCCACGCCGTGAACAAGACAATACACTAGGGATGTATATTATGTATTTATTTGAAGAGCAAGTGATTTAGTGAAATCGCATATAAAATGTAATCATATACTGCTTACGTCTTATGTTCTTCATCAGGGCAATCACAGATCGGAGCGGAGGGGGTGGGAGGGGGTGGGGGGGGGTGTGGGTGGGGGAGGAACTAGTCGCCATAGTTATCAGTAGGCAAAACATTTACTTTTTCTGTTTTAGGCGTACTTTCCACCAAAATAAATGCGACCTTTTTGAAATCATCGAAAACACTAACATATTTCCGATGATTCCAAAATTGTCGCATTTCATTTGCTCGTCAGTATATATTATCGGACATACGAACTACGCGGCAAAAGTATCGGTGGGATGTTGCTATTGTCGACTATGGTTGTTAGCCCATTCAGCCCTGACGCACTACAGCAGGAGATGGGTCGACCCTGACAATTCAAGGGTAGTGCCAGATTAGCTTGGCGCCTGTCCTCACTACCCTTGAATTATCATGGTCGATCCATCTTCTGCAACAGGTGCATAGTCGTTAGATGACGCCTCCAAAATTTGTGAAATACGTGCGTCGGGCTGAATGAGTTAATCTTATGTTGTTACAAGAAAAAATAGACTTAATACATGTATACCTACATGGAAACGTCATAATTTGTAATTTAAACGCAAATTAATAATACACGTGATCACTCGCCCAACCCGCTCCTCTTTCTCCCCAGCCAAAATTAATTTTATACACAAACAATCAAACAATGTAAATAAAAAGTCATAGAAGACGCAATGCAAAAAGATTTCAAAATTAATTTGGGATAATATTTAAAAATAAATACTAGATTTAGTTTTTAAAAAAATAGTAAGAAAATACTAAATGAAAGACGAACTAGATAAACACGTTTTAACAACTAAATAAAACTGAAAAACACACAGGCGAATGCCGGAATGAAGGGCTAAATAAAAATTAAATGAATGGCCAAATCTGTAAACGAATGAGCAAATAATAATAATAATAATAATAAATAAATAAGACATAAATATATAAATAAGTAAGAAAATACATAAATAAATAAATAAATAATAAATGAGCAAATAAGCAAATAAATCAATAAATAGCAGCGTCCTCACCAAGTTGAGTGGATGTATGTAGGTTGCCCGATGTCCGTCCGCCTCCTCGGCGTCCAGTATCTGTCGGAGGTGCGCGATGTAACTGGACGCCAGTCTCAACGTGTCCAGCTTTGACAGCTTGGTGTCCGGCGGCACCCAGGGTAACGTTGTCTTCAGCTTAGAGAACGCTTTACTCAACACTCGCATTCTGGACCGCTCCCTTGCGTTGGCTGCGTTCCGCTGCACGGGTTTTTGTAGTTTGGACAGTTTTCTGTGTGTGACCTCGCGGTCCACACTGGTTACCTCCCTCGATCCGTTGCGCACAGCGGATCGATGGAGATAACCAGTGTGGTCCCGCTCGGTCGTGGCAGAGCCGCTGGTGTAACTGTCTTTGCTGCTGCTGTCCGAATCCATGTCTTTGCGTCGTCGTGGCATCTTCACGGCCGGGGGTGCTGAAGATGTCCTTGACTCCACCAGCCTCGGAGGGGTTGTATTATTTACTGAGCAACTTGGAATAAACTTCTAGTGAATCCTTCAGAGGTTCTCGCGGCGTGGTGTCACCTTAGCTTCAAAATTTCCAGCGGCGCGTCACAGAACAACACTGGTGCCCCAGCTGGGTTGCAACTCGATCTCTGGAGAGGAGGTTCTTATGTCAAGTGAAAAAAGACTGTTTAGATCCGTTCAGGCGACTTCTTCTCGGACACCCAACCCACTGGTCAAAATCGTACACAGTATTAACTTTGCATTAACCAGTGAAACCGTCAATGTACATAGTTTCAGAACATACACAATAATGTTGCAATGTTTTTGTTGTGCTGATACTCGATCATCTGACGCTGCTTTTTGGCATAGTGTGATCGTACTGTCGTATCAGTGTCTGAACATTGCAACATTCAGTCATTTCACTTCATACGACTTCATTATAACTCACCACTGCCTGTTTATCGCAGTTTACCCTTGTTTACTATCTGATCATCACGCTGACTGAAAGTATTTCGCCGCTTTTGGGACTGTGGGAATTTGTTTTATTTAGAGCTGGCTCTGAAACAAACAACAGCAAAAAGAAATTAATTAATTCAAGATAAATTAAACGGACACGTTTCACTACATCAGTTGTGGCGACAGGACAGTGCGATCGTTGACATAATTACGTATTAACTCGTTCAGCCCGGCGCAACCATTTGCCATATTTTGGAGGCGTCATCTAACGACTATGCACCCGTTGCAGGAGATGGATCGACCATGATAATTCAAGGGCAGTGCCAGATTAGCTTGGCGCCGACAGGCGCCAAGCTAATCTGGCACTACCCTTAAATTATCATGGTCGACCCATCTCCTGCTGTAGTGCGTCAGGGCTGAATGGGTTAACTAATTCTTGATGTACCGCATCCGGATACACAGTAAAATCACGTGTCCGTATGTCACAGTGCAACTTATCGATTGAATTTAATCAGTGACAGATGAAGGAACCGACAACGTGTTAACCCTTTGCGTGTCGGTAGCGGTTTTAGTCGCGATGATTCCTGCAGGAATCATCGCGACTAAAAACAGCTCCGACACCCACAGCGTTAATCATCCGTAGGCCTAAGGGTTTATATTTATTTTACCCTTGTAAACCCGACTGTTGGCACCCCGGCACTTGCCAAGGAAAGCTATAATTTGATACATGGCATGTGCAGTAACCTCCACCCGCAACCCCTTTCTTATTATTTATGGGGCATTATACTGGTTGCCACTGAGTTTCATTTTTATTTACCTTTAATTTGATTATTTCTTTTCTTTTATTAAACCATCTATTTTGTTCTAGTAGAGGATGGGAAATAAATTGTATTTCAGTTAGCATGAAGCAAAATACAGTTTATTTCTCTTCACCCATAGATCAAAATGAAACAAATCTTACGACAAATTGTACAAATTTAAATAAAATCTTGTATGCGTTGTTCAGATACGTTCTCTGAATAGGCAAAATGCATTAAAATGCAGATAATTCCGAGGGGAGTTTATTGAAGATTTACTTTTCTTCTGTTTAGATTTTCCGCGCCTTTTCACTAAAAAGACAAGCAGTCACAAAAAAATTCTCGACAGAAGCAGATTTAAAAAATATTCAAAACAACCATATCGTATGACTGACAATATATACTGACGAGCAGAAGAAGTGCGACATTTTTGGAATCATCGGAAAAACTTTAGTGTTTTCGATAATGCCATTAATATCGTATCTTTTGTTCGCCAGTATATAATTATGTTCAACAGAAGCGGTCGGTCAATATTTTGCCCCACTGATAATATTGTTGACTAATTTTTTCAAGGTTTTGCTGATTTATGTGTGCTGGTCTGTAATCATGGAACTTGTGGCCCGAACCGTTGTTAAGTCTAAAACCATAGACCAACAGGGATTTGAACGCTCAATAATCGTATGTATAAACTACACGCTCTATAAAAGTCCAAAATATGCGCGAATTTAACTCATTTAGCCCCGACGCCCTACAGCAGGTGTTAGATAAACCATGATAATTCAAAGGTAGTGGCAGATTAGCTTGGCGCCATCGGGCGCCAAGCTACTCTGGCACTATCGTTGAATTGTCATGGCCGTTGATTCACCTCTTGTAACAGGTACATAGTTTTTAGGTGACACGTCTCAAATTTGGGAAATGCGAACTTGGGGTTAAACGATTATAAACATTAACACCATTCTCGCCACTGGTTGTTTCTGAAATCTTTGTTCATTCAACGACAACAGCTGAGAAAAAGCCTGCCGGCAAGGAACATGGATATAAACTGGTCTAAGCAAGAGGCGCAGACCCTCTTGAGCCTCTGCGGTTGCGGATCTATCTCTCTTGCAGTTGGGTGGTGTTAAGTTTCTCGACAGTAAAGGGGTTACAAATAATAATTAGAAATGAATTCCACTCACGATTTGATGTGCGGGTTGCCAAACTGCTGGATTAAACTGTCGTACTTCCAAGACTGGATCACTCGTTGCCTGATAATCGTCTCCTGAAAAAAATGCTGATCAATATGATGTTACATCTTTGCTGTAATCCAACTTGGAACTCCGCAGCTGTGTGTTGAATTTGACACAACTGACACCATGTTTCTTTAAGAGTATGATACAAACTGCGATATGTTTCTAGGCTTGCTTATCCGTCCTTATTAGCTCACACGACAAATTGGCCGAACTGAATCGCACCTTACGACTTTCGCTTTCACTTTCGAGTGTGTATCTCTTGAATTGCTCCCAATACTTATATCGCTGAGGGCCACACTATCGCAGACCTCACACCCTACACCTTACTGTGTCTACGGAGTCTATAGACGTATATGAAAACGTCCACAAGAGGTACAAATTCGTATCGAGCCCCTGCGGCCGAGAGGCTCGATGATAATCTTTGCCTCTTGTAGATGAGGAAAGCTGGCCTCAGAACGGCGGAGCTATAAAGCACGATAACTTCCTTCGTCTGGATTGCAATGACGCAAATCAGGCCAATTCCAACAAGAAAAAGGCATGGATTTCCCATGAGCCCCTGTAGGAGCTCATGAAAATCTATGCCTCTTGCAGATGTAATGGGATGGGGGCATGGCCTGGCATCTGCGGGTGTAGTGTACAAGTATCTCACTCGCTCTCGCTATTAGCACGGCACGCGGTTCCAGACAGCGGCGCAAAGCGACACCGTTCACCTTCCCCATCCCCCAAGCCCTACCCCCACACATGAACATCTCCCTTCGCTTTCCAGTTTGAACCGTCTCCCCCTTCTCGCCCTTTTTTCTTGAGAGCTCAAGATTTCGTCCTCTTTCGACCATCTTGTTTTTGTAAGAATGTTGTGAAGTTAATTAAGCTTCTAATCAGGTGCCCCTATTAACTATTCAGCCCGAGGGCCATATTTCCCAAATTTTGGAAGCGTCATCTAATGACTATGCACCAGTTGCAGAAGATGGATCGACCATGATAGTTCAAGGGCAGTGCCAGATTAGCTTGGCGCCGACAACTGAGGCGCGGCAACTGTCAGCTCGTTGTTCCGCTGGTAGCATTGTGCGACCCAAAAACGCGTATTCTTCTTCCGCTGGAATTCTCGTCTCGAAACTGAACTCAGAAGAGAACAATATGAATGAATGAATGAATTAGTGAATGAATGAGTCAGTAATTCAGTCAGTCAGTCAGTTAATCAATCAGTCAATCAATAATCAATCAATCAATCAATCAATTGCATTTCTTTCGTCCAGATTTAGTTGCAGAAATGTGCAAAGAGAAGCCATGGCCAAAATTGCAAGGAGTGAAGGAGGAGGACTAACAGTAAACGACACATCATCAAAAAAAAAACAACTGAAAGCCGGAAACACAACTGCTACACAAAGTCTCAACAGACTTTTTCTGCCTGTCTTTTACTCGCGAATTAGGCTCTCAGCTTTCGATCCACGTGACAAATGATTATTTGTTCTCGTTGAGGCAAATAAGTCTACTTTCATCGCCTTTTTACTTTTTATTTTTCTTCCCACTTTGGGCTGGCCTGCCAAATCAGAGGCAAGTTTTCCTTGCAACCGAATACCTGTTTAGCAAGAGACATGGATTCTCATGAGCCCCTGCGACAGCAGGGGCTCATGATATTCTATGTATCATGCAGATGTTTATATCTATGTCTCATGCAGTTGTAAGGGAGCAGGCAGAGGGACTGAAGGGTAGATGTACTAAATGTCTACTTTTCTGGGTCACAAAATCTCCTCCGGTTTCCCGAGAGTTTAAGCGATAGTTTATTTCTGCAAGCTTCCTTTGAAAGTCCTCAGGCCATGGCAAATACAAACCGAGCTTCTAGTTACTGCGAGGGAAATAAAATCAAACGGCTTAATTTTAATAGCCTGGTTAGGCCTAGTCAGGCCGTAAAACTAGGCGGCAGCCATGCAATATTCACTCAACATGTTTTGTTGTTTATTTTCATTTTTTTGGTTTGTTTGTTTGTTTGTTCTTCAGTTCCCCAGTTCCTATCAGTGTTTATCAGTTCGTGGGAATCTGCTTTTCGGTTGTTGTTGGGTTTTTTTTTTTTTTTGCCCGTATAGAAAAGGTATGCGGTGTAAGGACCATGAGAAATAAATTTAGATTTGGCCAGCTTATTTCACTGGCACAATAATTCAGGTATTGTTTCAAGCTGACATCTTCTTTCTTCCATTTAAAGTTGACAGAATTACTGAGTTTTCATTTCGTTTTATTTCAAGTTTCATCCTTGTGCACGCCGTTGTCTTGTTTGCGTGTTTGTTTTTTTTTTTCTGATCGCTCCAAGCAGCTAGCCAGCCCGGCAGCCAGCCTAGACAGTTCAGTTTTCTGGGTGTTTGTTTCTTAGTTTTGCTTGCTTACTTGCTAGATTGTTGGTTTGTTTGCTGCTGCTTGGCTGTATCAGTTCATTTCATGAATACAAGTATTTAACCCCTTCACCGCCAGTGGACGCAGATTGTGTTTTGGAGATCATAGTAAATTCAACGTCAAACTGAGATACTGAGCCGTTAACCCATTCAACCCTGACGCCCTACAGCAGGAGATGTGTCGACCATGACAATTCAAGGGTAGTGCCAGATTAGCTTGGCGCCTGTCGGCGCCAAGCTAATCTGGCACTGTCCTTGAATTATCATGGTCGATCCATCTCCTGCAACAGGTGCACAGTCATAAGATGACGCCTCCAAAATTGGGGAAATACGTGCGTCGGGCTGAATGGGTTAAAGGAACATGGATACAAAGTGGTTCCAGCAACGGGCATAGATCCGCATGAGACCCCGCGAATGCGGGGTCTCATGAGGATCTATGACTCTTGCAGTTGGAAGGTGCTCCGTGACGAACTTGGGTTAAAACCTATCCACCTATAGGTGCTATCATGTCTGCCAAGTACGCATGCATGCTTGCATATCTGTCGTTCATGTCAATTTCGGTTTTACTATGAGGTAAAGATGTGTGTAAAGATAGATAGATAGATATAGATAGATATTCCAGTTCGATGGATATTTTATAACAAGACGTTTCCGCAAACGGCTCTGCTGGTCCCTATATATACTTCTGAGATCAGCGCAGTGATAAGCCTAGAACAATCCTACAAAGGACTATCTGCAAAAGGTATAAGTCTTCATGACTCGGTGCCACCGCAGGGGTTCATGAAGAATTTTAGGCCATTTTGCATCTGTTTGATTTTTTGTTTGTTTTTTCTTACAGAGGGGACCAGCTTAAAGACACGCTATGGAGAAGTTCATCAGAACTTGAAACTCATCTACAAGAGGCAGGGGCTAACTGATGAGGATATATGCCTCTTGCAAAAGTCAGTATGTTCATTTATACAATGAAAATCCCGCTTTTTTTTTAAAAATGGACATAATATTGGCTTTTGCCAGACAACGGCATACATATGCCTCTTGCAAAACGGAATCATTTGTTTTTCTTTAACCCTTTCTACCCTGGAACCAACTGCATGACTTAAATAAATTTGACCATGATAGTTCAAGGGTGGTGCCAGAATAGCTTGGCGCCTGTGGCGCCAAGCTATTCTGGCACCACCCTTGAAATAAAAATGGTTTCTCTGTCTCCTAATCTGTAACGTAGTCTTCACAGGACAATACACAAATTTGAAGAAAAAAAAAGTTCACCCTCAGGAGGCAATGGGTTAATTCATTTGAGAAACCGTAAAATAATGAGCAGTTCAGTCATCACTGTACTACTCAAACTCGGCCTCATACACACCGGTGTCATGTGACACTGAAGAGTATGGTTATAATTTGCTGTGGAAAACGCTATTTCCAACCCAAGATTTAATCCTGGCCTAACCACGCATGATCTTCAATCCCAGAGCGATCTACCTGCCCGATTAACTCTCCTTGCCGAGCCTGCCTCGATCGCCGCCAGATAGCGCTGGTGTCGGCCGAAGCGCCGCCTCATGAGTCTCACCGGCCTCAAGAGGCAAGGGAGATAACACCGCCCTAATTAGTTTCCCGTGTTTTTGCCGTGGATGACACTCTCATAAGGTTCGTGGCAAGCGTCAACATGGAAGAGCTCGGCGATGATTTTACGCGCGGATGTCCTTCAAGGGGGAATGTTTTTCGGTAAAGATTGTTGCAGAGTCTCACCTTCAGAACATCAGTCACTGCTTCAGCCCTGTAACGGCTCCCTCTCTCAAGGCAGTATTTAGAGATGAATGATTAACAGCAAGAGGCTTAGATTCTTAATGGTCAATGCAGCGGCAGGACCCATGAGAATCTAGGCCTCTTGCAGACGGAAAGATTTGACTGAAGGAATTGGCATGGAACATTCACTCGCGTCGCAACGCGCTAATCGCCTCCCCTCAGAGTAGCTCTTGACAAGAGGAGACGAGAAAACAAACTGTGACACGTGATTGCAGCAAGTGGGCAGGTGATGTCGTAATCTGTATGTACATAATTATTACAGCAAACTGTTTTCCGTAGCAAGCAAAGATCTAGTTCACGAGTCTCTGTGCGTTACATATGCCTTTCAAGCTTTGTCTGTGCCGCCGCTTGTTGCTTAGTCCTCTATCAGTTGGGCGTTCATAAACCCTGCGTCAGTCGTGAGACCACTGTTAACCTGAAATAAATCTGACCATGATAGTTCAAGGGTGGTGGTAGAATAGCTTGGCGCCTGAGGCTTCAAGCTATTCTGGCAAACCCTTAAACTAAAAATGGTTGATCGATCCTGTGATCTGTAATGTAGCCTTCACATGATAGGACGATACGCAAATTTAAAAAAAAAATGAGCCTCAGGATGTAATGGGTTAATACATTTTCTGTACAAAAGCAGGAGGCTGCTGTGGTTGAGAATAAGACCGTCATCCCGATGCGCAAAGGCCATCGAGCCGACATCGGCCGCCCTTGGCCCGCGCACAGCTGTGTGCAGGCCAACGGCAGTCGACTTCGGTCCGATGGCCTTTTGCGCATTGGGATCAGTGGCGAGTCATATAAGTCTGTGTTGGTCGGGGATTTTAGATCTTACGGCTTACAGACGTATGGTCCAAATTCCATAACAGCACACAGTTTTCAACTCGGGACGTTTTGAGCGGACAGGAAAGTCAAAGTTTGAAATTGAAGTGAAATTAAGGCACATTGTAGAGATAAATCGACCGACACAAAAGAAGGCTTTTGTTTTGGTGCTTTATCAGTGCAACCTTCCCTGACATTGGACGCATATTTTGTTTCTGAAACCTGTGCTCATTCAACGATCAAAACTGTCGAGCCACAACCGTCCAGGGAACATGGACACAACTTGAGCAAGAGGTACAGATGATCCTCATGAGCCCAAGCAGTCGCGGGGCCTCATGAGGATGTAAGCTTCTTGCGGTTGGATCGCGTTCACATTTTTCTCTGCAGCGAAAGGGTTAACCTAAGGGCAAAAAGTTATTTTTTTGTTGGCTTTGCGCCTCCGTGCACATGGTACCCTTTAGCTATTATGAGTCGATTCATAGCCAGCGCTGAATATGCGCCGGAAATGAAAGAGTTACGTATCGTGGGCCAGTTGCATAAATGATGTTAAATCCTGCGCATGCCACTAAGCAAGGTGCCCCGCTCTGGCGGATGATTTAAATAACCCCTTCCCTGCCACTGTACGTACATTTTTGTTTCTACTAGGCTTTGTTCATTCAACAGCCAAAAGCCGAAAAAGTCCAAGAAGCATGAATACAAAATTGGTCTCAGCAAGAGGCATAGATCCTCATGAGCCCCCGCAGTCGCGGGGGCTCATGAGGCTCTATGTCTCTTGCAATTGGATCGTGGTCACTTTTTCTCGGCAGTCGAGGGGTTAAGGCTCACTAATGCGGCAGCAGGTCCCGTGTTGGCGTGCCAGAAGTGTCGAGAGAGGCACGTCACGGTTCGTTTGACGCGCTCATAATTATCATTTCCTCGCGTCCATCTTTGATAGCGCGTGACTGCGCCAGCGCGTGTCGATAAGTACTTCGTCATCAGTGTGGTATGTTTCATAATTAGCGTTAATTGGTTGTGAAAACGGAATTAGAGGCGGAGGCGCCACTTCAATGCAGTGTCTGTGGACGGGATGGCGTATGAGCGCAGTTGATACTTCAGGACATCTGAGAAGAACCCAACAGAGAAAGAAACACGCTTAGAAAAGGCAGTTACAACACAAATTATTAATATTTCTGATATTAATTTTGTATATATACCTGTATGTTTGTCTTTTCGAAAATAGACAAGTATTCAAGTATTCAATTGTTTGTCTCTTTCGAAATATTAATAAATTGTGTTGTAACTGTCTTTTCTCAGCGTGTTTCTTTCTGCGTCGGGTTTTTCTCTGCATTTTAAACGCTTGGCAGTCAAATTTTGGTAAATGCGTAATTTTCTCGTTATTACAATGAAAATCTTGCTTGTCACAAAACTATTGGACTTTAGTCCTGTCAGGACAGCCTGTTAGTCCATTTTTATAAAAAAGTCAGATCAGGTCCATTGTAATACGCCAGTAGGAAAAAAACTTCGGGCAGTCGTATGCTGGCCCACTGCGGCCGTCTTGGGCCCGAGGACCTTTGCTTACTGAGTACAATGACAATCTCGCTCTTTCACAAAAATGGACTAGTTGTCTTATTTCTTGACAGAGCAGACAATTATGACTTGTGAGTCAAATCGTTTGTGGAATCACAGAAAAACACGCATTTCATATACCCGAACCCTCCACTGCAGGAGCATAAACGAACCGTCGACACGCAAAATTAATCATGATCATCCCCAGCCTCGCAAGGCGGCGATGGTGAGTTGAACAAGACAAAAATGAAAGAACAAATCCGCCCGTTTGTATTCTTATTTAGCTCCGACGCGCTACTGCAGGAGATGGATCGACCATGATAATTCAAGGGTAGCTTGGCGCCTGATGGCTGATAACCCATCTCCTCCAACTGGGATGCAGTCTTTAGGTGACACCCGCTAAAAGAATGTGGTTAATGTGTCCGCGAGGTTAAAAGGGTTAAGGTTAATCTAATCAACTCAGAGTCCGAAATAGCTCAGGCGGTTAACTCATTCTACCCCAACACCGAAATCCCAAAATGTTGCCGTTGTTCTCTGAAGGCTGCATTGCAGTACAGGACACAGGTCGACCATAATAGTTCAAGGGTGATGCCAGAATAGCTTGGCGCCCATAGGCGCCAAGCTATTCTGGCATCACCCTTAAACTATCATGGTCGATCCTTATCTTGCTGTGGTGAGTCTGGGGTACAAGGAGTTAAACCGTCGGAGCAGGAGAGCGAAGGGAATCGCCGGGTCGTGGGTTCGAATCCCGTCCCGGCCCCGGTAGCTGGACTCACAATCCAGGTGGGAAAAAAACCGGATTTGTTCAATAGCATGTCCGCTGAAAGGTCCTGGTAAATCAAAGTGGCACAGTTGGAGTGCGCCTGAGTTGATCAGTGTTCAGGTCGTACTCCATAGGCAATAGATTTCCCTGTCCCCCATAACCCGCCCGTCAGGGCCGTCCATGATCACCTCGGTGCTGTGGACGTTAAACCCGAACTAACCAACCAACCCAACCCTAATCAACTATAGCAAGAAGTGTGTTGACCGTATGGCCGCGCTCTTTCCGTCACTGCCTGTACCATGGCGACTGACCTGCTGCTCGCCAGCCGTGACCATCTTAACTAGTCGGCTGGTCATTACTAAACCCCTTCCTTGCCACTATGCGTACTGCCGACAGAAAAGTGCAAAATTCCGTGTGGACTGAACGAGCGTAAATAATGATAAAAAGTAATGTACATGATAGTTAAGTCCGATCCCTCTGTGTCCTTTGGCCCCAATGGGCCCCTCGACAATAAATGTTGTTCTGTTCTGTTCTGTTCTGTTCTACATCAGTTTTTGTTTCTGAAATTTTGGTTCATTCAACGACCAAAAGCCGTCAACACCGTTCAAGAAACATCATGGATACCAATTGGTCTCAGCAAGAGGCATAGATCCTCATGAGCCCCCGCAGTCGCGGGGGCTCATGAGGATCTATGCCTCTTGCAGTTGGATCGTGTTCCACTTTTATGTCGGCAGTGAATGGGGTTAATTATAGCCCTCTCGCGTTTCTCAGAGATCAGTGAACATCGGTGATACTTGCCGCACGCCCGGTTATTGATCGCCCGGCCTCCTCCTTCCTTTGAACTTAGTCCTCTGGGTGTTAGCGTTGTCAGGATGATGTTCAAGAAATTTGAGAGTGTAAACGAAACGTCCGTGATACGAATCCCGCTCAGTTACTTATTCAGTCAATTCCATCTACAAGAGGCATAGATACTTGTGAGCCCTTGTTGTGGCAGGGGCTCGTGAGATTCTACGCCTCTTGCCGGTCGAGATGGGCTCCAGCTGTTCCTTAAACGTTTAGTGTTGCTGTCGGGGTGAAGCGTGTGTATGCGCACCCACACCTAACAGCACGAGCGCTCACGGTTTGAAACAGTTGCTCTTTTCAACATCTGCCCAGGATTTTTAGCATTCTGCCGCTTCAGACGGACTCTAAGAATCTCTGGACTATTTTTCCTTGGTCTTTCAGTACGACATTCAGCATGACGATCACAAATGTAAATGGACGGCAAGAGGCATAGATCCTCACGAGCCCCCGCAGGTTTGCGGGGGCTCGTGAGAATCTATTCCTTTTCAGTGCAGCTTCGAACGTCCCAGGAACATGCAGGCAGGTAGCAGGTATCGTGTGGAGCTGTAACTGAATAAACTAATTGTGTACATTGGTAATGTTATATCAGTTGGTCCGAGTCAGTCTGGAGGGGAGCTAACAGGCTGTCCAGTCACTCACAGAAACCTTTCCTGACAGAGACAAAGACTTTCATCAACCTCTGCCGGTACATTTGAGAACAGATGATCTATTCCGCTTTTATATCTATTTTCCGCATGCGTATTTCTTCGAGGGGCTACACGGTACGTCTGTCAAACGGTGCGGCCGGCAACTAATTACAATAAATTCAATTTTGAAAGACGAAAGTGCCCCCCTCCCCCCCCCCCCCCCCCACACACACACACACTCCCCTCAGAAGCAACAACAACAAAATCACAATCGAACCACAACAATTTTGACACAAATTGCCACCACGAATCGCGGCGATGTTAGTCTCACGAACACACAAAACTAAGTCAGAAAACACTAGTCGTTAGAGTCACGACCCCCCCCCCCTCCCCCTCTCCCCCCCCCTCCTCCCTCCCCCCCCCCCCTCCGCCTCCCTTCTTCTTAATGAGGTGAGTACTGAGGCTCAAGGCAGATAAAACTATAACAAGCTAATTGTCTTAACTGGTAATGGCATCCGGTGAGGGAGCTAACGGCTAGTGTTACGTCACATGATGCGTGCGCAAAGCACGTGGACGCTCCGAATAAGATAATTGGTTGCGCATCGTACTTAGCTTCTCACATATACATGGAATAATTAAACCACACACGCTACAACAACATATGGATTGACCCTGACTGTTAAAGGGTGGTGCCAGAATAGTTTGGCGCCTCTAGGCGCCAAGCTATTCTGGTTAGATTCGCCAAGCTATTCTGGCACCACCCTTTAACTGTCATGGTCAGTCTGTCTCCTGGTCAGCCCCAAATTATAGGGGCTTTGGACTTTATCAGTGCTTGTGTACAGGAAATTCGTCAGTTTCACTTTGTCCTCTGCGATAAAGGGCAAAAGGTGTCGATCAGTGGTTCGTGGGTTTGCTGGGGTCCATCTCAACATTCTGTTTTACTCCGAAGGTGATACTGAGTCTCAAAAGAAGCTTATAAGAATTTATTTGTTTTGAAAATTGCGATTTTTTTTTTTTTTACAGAACGAGTATTAAAGTCAAAGCTATTGGAAACGTGTAGAACTTACGTCCGCTCGTAAGCCGTTCTCCAGAATGAAGATCGACGTTGCATAGACTGAGAATGTACACGGCACTGAATCGATGTGTATTTAGTAAATGTTTCACGTTTTGTGCATAGTCTCCGGCCTAAAACGAATATGTCCTCGAAGGAGAGAAAAAATCTTTGTCGCCTAAATGGTACAAAACTTAGTTGTAATTTATTAGAACATTCGAGCATAAAACGAAAAATCCTTCTAAACTTCAGTTCAAGAGAAAAATCGTTTTCAGAGTCGACTCCACAGCACTTCGTAAAGGTTGTAGAGC
Source organism: Semisulcospira habei (assembly GCA_036245525.1). NCBI lineage: Eukaryota > Metazoa > Mollusca > Gastropoda > Semisulcospiridae > Semisulcospira > Semisulcospira habei. The sequence continues at coordinate 138,498,013 of BTPG01000005.1, read as the reverse complement.
GTTTACTGGTGTCACTGCGGCTGAAGGAAAGTGCCTAATTCAGTAATTTGTTGCTTAGAGAGGCGCTCATTATACAACCCCTGCGCCGCCTGTGATCACTAATTGCGCGTCCGCTGAAACGACTGCATACTGACCGACATTCGGGTAAAGAACACAGATGTAAATGAGACAAACATAGGCATAAAGACCACAGCCCTAACAAGAGATATAAATCCTCATGAGCCCCCGCGACTGCGGGGGCTCATGAGGATTTATGTCTCTTGCAGCTGGGTAGCGTACGTTTGGCCCCAGCAGTAAAGGAGTTAATAGCTTCCCAAGCCTCGGGGCTCTCCATTGCCAAGTGCCATGGCAATAAGGCACGACCCTTGAACCATTTCTAGCTAGGCAAGGCTGCGGGGCTCGTAAACCCTGGGAGATCGTCAGATCTTTCTCGTGTTATTTCAACAGAGGCCATGGCTGACACCATCAACATGTAAACATGGACCAGGTTCACAATGTGTGGACTAGGCTGAACCAAACAACTCCGCCTGAGCAACATCGCAGATCATGATCAGTGGTAGTAGAACCAAACAGAAGAAGAGTTACAAACATATTTTCATAAGACTCCGCAAATCCAGTGCTCATGAGGATCTGTGCTTGGAAGACTAAGAAACACATGAATATCTATGCCTGGAAGGCAAAGGAACACAGACTAAAATGAGACTCATCCTTGGTGTTGTCAAACTAAGCATGCCTCAGCCACTGACATTGTTTGTCCCTGAGGACACAGTTAGCGGTCAAGGCAAACGAGCGGGAGCATCGGCAAGATCGTTACAGGTCCCCAAGGGCACTGCAGTTTCACCACAAACCAAGCGTTCTGAAGGGGAGCTGGGACAAAGGACAGATCATGGTCCAGCACAGTATTGGATTTAACTCCCATCCTCTCCCCCCTCCACCCCCCCCCCCCACCTGCAACCCTCCCCAACACCTCGCCAACACCTCCCCACCCCTCACCGCCACGCCCACCCCTACTCCTCACCCCCGTACCTCACTCGCTCAAGAAACGGCAAGTATGTCGATGTTTTTTCCCCGACAAAATTCGTCATAGATTTTTTTTTTTTTTAAACTTTGGACACGTCTTCAAGATTTTAAGACGGATCGATCATGACAGCTTATGGGTAGGCGAACCTGAATAGAACAATGACTAGAAGTCCTAAGCTGAAAGGCACTTAGTCTCTTCTTCTCCCCAGTAGCAAGACGTCTTCGGGCCCACGACAGGCCTTTGTTTACTGGGCTTCTTGTTATAGCAGTTGTTGTTATTGAGCAGAATAAAAGATGTACGCAATCAGTTCCCGTCAGTCTATACGTTGGAGGCTAGGCTGTCCATCGTCGTCAACCTTCTGTGGAGTTTGCTCCAAACTGGATACTTCTTCAGTCTGCCGCAGCACTCATTGACACGTCAGTTTTGCTTTGCACGTGCAGGGGCATGAAAACGACGGAAAGGTTGCGCGCTGTAGAGGTGAATATTGTCCCATCTGCAAGAGGCAGAGATTCTCATGAGCCCCCCCTGCAATTGCGGGGGCTCATGAGGATCAATGCCTCTTGCTCGCCTCATGAATACATGTGTTATTCAGGCAGAGGGGTGTTGAATGTGCGAAATTGCAGGAAAGTGGCAAGCAAATAACTCTGCAGCGTCAGATAAACCTAGAAAACCTTGTGCAAAAAGAAAGAGCGACATGAAACCGTATCGGGAACTAACAGACGCAGGCGCCCGTCAAACCCTCCAGTCACAAAGCACCGGAGACTATCGCGGGACTGATGCTTGAGCAACCTGTCACGATCAATGTTGGACCATACTAATTTGCCGTAATTTGGCAAACATCAGCATCTCTATTCTTATACAATGAAAATTTCTTCTTCTTTTTTCTTTCAATACTGGCTATATTTCCGGCTAAATCACGGCTGTGAATCTCAGTACTCATTGGTCAGAATGTTAATCGTTTGTCGAGCTATGATAAATGTATGGCAAAATGAGGAGGTGGAAGGGAGTCAGGTGAAAATTCAGACGAAAATAGTGAATTCTAGCGTGATATAATGCAACAAATTAATGTTTCTATAACGTGTAACACTGTAATGCAAGGAATTTTAAAGCAGCACATAATGACGCCATTTCACCATAGTGGATAGCACCCGGCACTTCCGGGACCTATTCCGGCGTTGCACTTCAGTTTTGTGTCCGTTATTATCGGAGAGTTCCAAGATAGCCGTACACAGTAAGTGGTGGGAACGTCGCATGCAGGCCATATATTTCCCGTAGAAGTATATGTGATAGGTAGTGGTCTTGGCTTAGTCGTAGGACTACGGGACACTTTATGTTGATAGAGACCAACGAAAATACCGTGATAGTCTTCGCTCCAAGAATTCCCTCCTCTACAGCCACCCCACACGGCGCAATTGACGTAACCACAACTTGCGTGTTTTCTGTGAATACGACTTTGTGCCACTCGTATTTACCCAGGGTGCTTGCAGTCTCGGAAATCATTCTCTTACTGAGTCTAAATTGTCAGTTCAGCCAAGTCCTTCCATCTGCAAGAGGCATAGAATCTCAAGAGCACCTGCACCTGCAGGGGCCCCTGAGAATCTATGTCTCTTGCTGACAGAGATCGATCCCTTTCGCATGATCACATCGAGTGAGTTTAAAGTCTAAAACGGTTGAGCTAGCTCCTAAACGGTAATGTAGCCTTCATTGGACAACAGGCATTAAAAAAATAAATAAATAAATAAGCCTCAGGATGTGATGGGTTAATAATGACAGACCAAACGACCAAATACATCAGTGTTTATCGGTCAATGCCGCACGCGATATGTGCCGCCATAACGGTCGTGTCCATCCCGCTAAAGTTTAATGTAATGAACTCCGACGGCCGCACGAACAAGATAGGAAAAGCGCAACTCTCTATTTCAATATTTCGCACAATGTTCGTATAATGTACCTATGAAGTTGATTGCGTGACTGACATCACTTGGGACTAAGGTCACGATGTCATCACCCCCCTTCATGTCTTGTCATCACGTGATCACTGAACAAGTACGTGCGCATCTTCAGAGCCAGCAAGCAGTTACAGAGAGTATGAGATAAAACATGTCTGCCCCCGCTTTGAAGTGATCCCAGAAGATGCGTGAGAAATGAACCGTATCCCTATGTAGATCCCGTTAAATGATGAAGATGTGGTATATACTCGCCTAGAGGATCAATTTATGCAATAGGCAATGGATTTAATTACGATTGGATGACATACTACGTGGCCGGTGTACTGACTGAGATGGCTAGAAAACGCCTAATCAAACTATTAGTCCGGCTTTGCGTGTCGGTAGCGGTTTTAGTCGCAATGATTTCTGTAGAAATCACATCGACTAAAACCGCTACCGAAACGCAAAGGGTCAATTAGACGCTTTGCCAAACCTGAAATGTGGGGAGTGAGACCAAGTAAAACTGACTGAAAGAGATTATCAAATCAGTATGCTCTATTTGCTGGGGTTTTATTAGTGGCGGACGAAAACACGTGATGTCGTAAATCTACTCAGCCGCCCCAGCATGGCAATTCCCCAAACTGAATGTTGTCCTATAAAGACCACATTATATTATGGGGGAGACCGGCAGTAGTTCGACCATGTTAGTTCAAGAGTGCCAGGATAGCTTGGCCCCGAGAGAAACCAAGCTATTCAGGCACCGCCCTTGAACTATCATGGTCGATCCATCGCTTCTTGTAGTTTGTCAGGACTGAAGTGGTTAACCCATACAGTGCCAGCTGTCGCAGACTGTGTTTCTGCAATCTGCGTTAATTCAGCACAAAAAAACACCTCTAGAAGCCCCAGGCCGAGCATGGATTCAAAGTGGTGTCCGCAAGAGTTACAGATCCTCATGAGCCCCTGCAACTGCGCGGACTCATGAGGGGCTATACCTCTTGCAGTTGGATGGTGTTCAATTTTTCTTGGGCACTGAACGGGTTAATCAGAAAACTGAGCAAACAAACGAGCAAACTAACAAACAAACGAACATGTGAAATATTATCGTCACGTGCACCTTGCAAGACCCTTTGAAGTAACTTGAAGTCTTGCTGCAGATGAATTAGAGCTCCTCCGTCTGCAAGATCTTTCTTGCCTCTATGATGTCTTGCTGGCAAGGATCTGTCCCATCTACTTCTTTGCTTCCGTTACGGAGCTGACCCAGGGCGGTTCACTGCACACTTACAGCATGATGCAGTCAAGATAAAGCAGTCCTTTGATTGTTTCTGCACACCTCCTCCTGTTAGTTGTCCATACCGACAAAATGTAAACACCACCCAACTGCAAGAGGTATAGATCCTCATGCGCCCCCGCCTTTACGGGGGCTCATGAGAATCTATGCCTCTTGCCGAAATCAGTATGTGTCTCTGTTCCTTTGGTGTTGAATGTGCAATATTTCAAACACAGTCTGCGTCCACTTAACTGGCGGTGAACGGATTAATGTTTGAAAGCGGCCATATTGCGTATCCCAAAGTTCTTGCTGGCAATTATCTGGGTAACATTTCGTCTGTGATTTCTCATACATAGGAGGTAAGCGGAGGTTCCGTACCATGTCTTCAGTCATCAGCTACTGGCTGTGTTGATGGTGTGATAATTAACTGTGCCGCAAGTCCTTCACATAAACCATGACTTACTCCATCTGAGGAAGCGAGTAAAAAGCTGCTAAAAAGACGGAGAGATTGTCTCAGCAGGTTAGCAATAAGCATAAATTCTCATGGCCTCCTGCATCTGCAGAGGCGTATGATAATCTATGCCTCTGCACATGGAATTGAACGTTTGAACGCCCGATAACTGACGCAGTAACACAGATGTAACAAGCTGCCAAAAACAAAACAAAACAAAAAACAACATAATTCTCACGAATCCCGCAGTCTGAAGTGGCGTATATAAATCTAGGCATCTTGTTCGCAAGCTTGTTGCAGCCCCGAAAGTGCAGCAACTGCAACATTTGAAGGGATACAGGCCTAGGTAAAAACGTCACCTTGGTTTACACCATACACCGACCTGCGTTTTATCCGTCAGTCCAGGTACAGGGCAGGGCTGCAGGCCGCCAGTCAGGTGGTTGCTGGCTTCATAGGTGTACACAAAAGCACACACGTATGAAGCATAATTTTGTAAGCATTTGAAAAATTAACATTGAAAATATTAACACGTTTGAACGATTGGAAACGTGACATTGAAATTTCAATGTTTGTAAACGGGTCAGTTGGTCACGTCTATGCACACAGAAAGGATCCCACTTTTAACCCTGTGCGTGTCGCTAGCGGTTTTAGTCGCGATTCCCGCTGCAGGAATCATCGCGACTAAAACCGCTACCGACACGCACGTGGCGTTTTCTTCCTTCGAACAGGCCTCGAAGTCGGTATCAGCCCCACTCGGTTCTCTCGTAATCCTTTGGCGGTTGGTAGCGGCTGTTTGTTGCGATGCATTTTGTAGGATCGTCACAACAGAAAAGCGCTACTGAACAGTCAAGGGGTTAATGGATTTTGTTGTCACAGGAAAATTAATCTTACTTCAAGTTGACTACAGAAATTATAGTATATTTTTCTTTCCATTTGCTGTTACGATTGGCGTACGACAGTCTTTGTGGCTTTCACATTAAGGTCATATTTAACCCCTTTACTGCCGAGAAAAATTGAACACCACCCAAAAGGCATAGATCCTCATGCGGTTGAGGTGGCTGATGAGGATCTATGCCTCTTGCTGAAATCCTTTTGTATCCATGCTCCTTTAACCGTTTGGGATCTTTGATGTTGATTTAACAATAATTTCAAAAACATAGCCTGCGCATGTCTACACGGGCAGTGAAAACGGTTTAAAAAGGGAGCGAACACACTTTGCCCAATGCCCAAAGCTGACATTTTGCCCGTTATTTTTTTCTGTCAACCCCCGCCCCCGCCCCCCCCCCCCCCCCCCCTTTCTTCATGTTGTCATTTTGTAGCATTAAGCGCGCCGCTAAAAGGACGATAGAATTTTCCCGTTCACCGCACGCGCGCATTCCTGTTATTGCACGTGCATTCCGTTTCCCTTGCGTTTTCAGCCCGTGTCAATATTTTGTCCTCGCGATCCTCCAACCTCGCGCACATAAAGCTCCTAAAGCAGATGCGGTCAGACTTCAAGAGACATAGATCCTCATGTGCCTCCGCAACTTTCGGTTGCGAAGGGGCACATGCGGATCCGTATGTCTCTTCCTGACCTGTGTGCTAAGGTCTCCGATGTCTCTCTGATCAAACAAACTTGTGTCTTCCTTTGAGCAGGGGACTTTTAGTCGAGTTTTCAGTTCACTGTGGCGTCGTCAATGTAACGATGCCATGGGGGAAATTCGGTGTTGTTAAAAAAGAATCTTGTTTGCACTTCCCTTAGTGCTCTTTTGTGGTGTGTTTGTGCACGTGCTTTCAACACCTTATTTCCCACCCGAAAGCGGCAATCACGCAGTGAGTAGGGGGAGAGCAACGCACGGAGCCCAACGACTTCATAGGTGCCCACTACAGTTATAATAGCTGCCTTTAGCACAGTTGCGCGGAGGGTGTCGGCTGTTTCCGCAAGGAGTCGGGTTTCTTGACGCATGCGCAACACTTCATCGCAATCGACAGGTCATGCTCTTTCTTCTGTGTCAGGATGTATCTTCAGATATATAATGCCCAAAGAAACTGAGGAATAGCCCTTTTACACAGGGTTGCTCTTTTTTTCTTTTTTTTTTTTTTTTTTTTTTTTTACTTTTTTTTTTTTTTTTTTTGGGGGGGGGGGGGGGGGTGGGGTGGGGGTGGGGGGTTGCCGGTGAGGATGGGAAGGGGGGAGAGGGGAGGTTGTATTGGGCTGGGGAGGTGGGTCAGTCTTTGTTAAATTCTTTGATTCGTGACTGGTTTTCTTGTTTGCAATTTCGGACTAATTCGTGCCGACAGATCACAGCATATCGTGATACGTGATTTTAAAGGAGCTGAACACTGCGAGTCTGGACCACCACTCGTTCTGGAGCTCTCTAAGCTTGCGCTGGAGACTGCTGCAGATGAGGCGGAAGGCAGACTTCTTCACAGGGCAGAAAGGCTGGGCCAAGTGGGCCTGGTGGGCGGCTCCTTTTTTCGCTAGATGTTCCTGGATCTCTAGCTCTACGTCGTTTTCGTCAAACCAGTCTTTGTTCCTCTTTCTAACAAAACCCAAGACTTCCACAGAAGATTTTACAATAGCAGTTTTCAGTTGTTTTTAGAGTGTTTCAGGGGAGGAGTCTGCTGGATCAACTGTGTCTTTGAGCATGCGCTGTAAATCTGTCTGAAGGGCAGCTTTCTTGTCGTCACGCTGAAGGCTGGCAACATCAAGCTTTTTCTTGGTGGGGGTGGGGGGGGGGAGGGGGGGCTTTCTTGAGTTTCAGCTTGAGGCGGAGCCTGAGTTTGCAGCGGACAAGGCGGTGGTCAGTGTGGCACTCTGCTTTGGGCATCACTCTGGTGAGGAGGACGTCACTGCGGTCCCTCTGACGCACTAGAACATATTTGATAAGGTGCCAGTGCTTGGAGCGAGGATGCATCCAGGTGGTCTTTCGACTGTCCTTTTGCTGGAAAGTAGTGTTGGTGATGACAAGTTGCTGCTCTGCACAGAACTCCAACAGTAGGTGGCCATTGTCATTGCAGTTCCCAACGCCATGCTTGCCGATGACTCCTTTCCAGGCTACAGAGTCTTGGCCCACTCTGGCGTTGAAGTCGCTAAGGATGATGACTTTGTCGTGCGCAGGTCAGAGTAGAACTTGTCTTTTTCTGCAGGCTCTGCCAGGAGGGTTGGGGAGTACACACTGAGAAGGGTGACGTACTGCTGGTGTCTCAGTGGGAGGCGCGTGGACATGATGCGGTCGGAGTGACCCGTTGGTAGGTTTTCCTGCTTAGTCGCAATGGGTGTCTTGACCATGAAGCCCACGCCTGAGAGCCGTCTTTCTGATGCAGGCCTGCCTGACCAGTAGACGGTGTATCCAGCGCCAAGTTCTTGGAGGCTGCCTTCCTCCGGGAGGCGTATTTCGCTGAGCGCGGCGATGTCAATGTTTAACATCCGCAATTCATGGGCAATGAGGGCGGAGCGACGTTCAGGGCGTCCGCTGTCTGCTGTGTCGAGCATGGTTCGGATGTTCCAGCATGCTACGTTGAGTCCGGTCGTGGTGGTCATGGGAGTGGATCCATTGTTTTTTCTTCTTTTCTGACCGCATGAGAAGATGCCCGTTGACCGCGGCTAGCCAACTGGGGTTACGAGGGGATGAGCGTTGGTTAGGCCACCTTTTCTAGGCCCCTCTCCGTGTGGAGCTAGCAGTGCTGTCCCTAGAGAAGGCTGCTTGGTCGTTCAGGGTGTGCCGAGTGACGTTGTCATCCCCAGGTCAACATCAGGCGACCAATATCCTGAACCGCCTGCATGCAGGTTTGAGACTGCGGCTTCCAGTGACATCTTTCACCTACCGTTTTGCCCCTTGCCCATCGCTACAGGACTTGGAAAGGTCGGTGTCATGGTCCGTGGGCGTTTCCTAAAGCCTGCGCGGTGGAGCTTTTTGGTGGAGTGCAGTTTGCGCAGTACTGGCCCCACCCTTTAAACCCTTGGTTCGTCTGCCATGGCCTAGCAAGCTGGGACGGTGGCATCGAGGTCCTCGAGTCGTAGGTTTTATATCAGACTGTCCTTGTCCTAGTCTCTGGCTCAAAAACCTTCCCCGGAGACACGGGGGCTTTGATGTCAGGGTTTTCATCCCTTAGCCTTTCCGCAGCCAAGCGGCCAGGCCTGCAAGGCAGCAGGACAATGATTTATTTTCGAGGTTCTCTCCTCTAGATCCGCCGTGTTTAGCCTGGGGGCTAGTGCGATACATGTACTCATTAATAATAATAATAATAATGATGATAATAATAACAATAATAAAAATCATCAACATTATTATTATTAATTATTAATATTAATTATTATTATTTATTATTATTAACTATTATTAATTATTATTAAGTCAATGACCACCCACTACTGTGTGTCGATCGATGATTTTACTCTGGAAACCATGTCTTGTTACTGACAGAGAACGCGAACAAGTTATGATTTTATTATAAAAATAATAATAATAATAATAATAATAATAATAATTAATAATAATAATAATAATAATAATAATAAAGGAGTGACACTTTTACATTGATAGCAATGAGCAGCCTCTTCGCCCCTCCTCCCCCCCCCCTGCCCCCCTTCCCTCCCCCCCCCCCCCAGACACCCAATCATCAATTACCCACCCACCACCACTGACCACCACCACCTGACCGGCCTTAGTGTTTCAGTAGTGTTAACAAGAGCTTCATAGTATACATGCATGTCGTGATCTATAATTCAAGGCACCATCTTTCTCCCAGCTCATTGAGCCATGATTGGCTGCGCGTTTACATGTGGCGGACAGCTATGCCTGGAGAGGGATTCCTGATAATTATTGCGCTAACAAGAATATGTTGCTTACCGCGGAAACCGCTCGAGTGTCACGTGCTGAAAATAATGTATTCTGACCCGGAGGTCACTTCGACACAACCATTTCATTGGGCAAAAGGCCATCGATGCCGACGTCGGGCTGTGCGCGGGTCAACTGCGGCCGAAGTCGGCCCGAGGACCTTTGATTCAGTGGTGCTACACCCCAGGCTGTGGAACGCCCCAGCCTGTGCACAATGGGGAAAAAAACCCGGCCTTTCCGGTCTCGACTAGTCTCGTAATGGTGGCTTCCACTTGGTGATTGGTGTTTCATTTGGGGTGGCGCCATGTTTTCGCAAATGCAAAACGTACAGGAAGTTGCTGCTTGTTTTTTATTAACAGCTTTTACGTTTAAATTAAATATGTGCTACAAAATCACGATTTAAGTGTGTGTGTTTTTGTTATTCACGGTAAAATACCGTTCAGAGTTTCGGTGAATTTATAACAGAGCACAACTAGATTTCATTATTTGTAGTATTATCAGTTGACTGACAGTCCGCGCAAGTAAGTCTCTTCTCCCCACTTCCCAGCGCCCCCCCCCCCCCGCCCCCCCGGCCCACTCCCCCCCCCCCCAATCCCCTTCCGCTCCCTGAAAAGCGACTTGTGCCTTTTGTTGTAGTGAATCGAGACAAATTTGTTGTTTATGTCCGCGACAAAATTCGCTGTTTACTGAGATTCGCGACAAAAATATGTCTTTGAACTGCAGTGAATCAAAACTCCGAGTCGACTGTCGCAAATAAACTCATCAGACTTTCAGGCGTCGGCCATTGTAAGTCTGCACATCGGGACACAAGCGACAGCAGCAGCAACATTCACATGAACGGCCAGAAGCTAGAAGAGGTCAATAGCTTCAAGTACTTGGGAGCCACCCTGTCCAAAGACGGTAGTTGCATAGCAGAGATCCGTATCAGGATAGGTACAGCAACATCCACAATGGCCAGGCTGGACAGGATATGGCGAAGTAACTCCATCAGCTTCACCATCAAGTACAGGCTTTACAAGTCCCTCGTAGTGTCTATTCTACTCTACGGCTGTGAGACTGACTTGGACACTGCTTGCAGACTCAGAAAAGAAAATCCAGGCCTTTGAGAACAAGTGCCTGAGGAAGTTGCTCCGCATCTCGTACCGCGAGCACAAGACCAACGAATATGTACGGAGCATCGTCACTTCCCTGGTGGGCCCACATGAACCCCTTCAGAGATAGATAATATGAGACCCCCAAACCAATACATTCAATAAAGCCGCATCCGTCGCTAATTTACGCTATTTTTAAATATCAAAATTTAGTCCTCCCATTACACCCTCATTATTTCCGAATCAACCCTTTAATTTTAAAAAAATGATGAGCATGACGGATGCGACTCTATTGAATCTATTATTTTGGGGGTCTCATATTATCTATCTCTCCTAGCCATTTTAGTTCCACTCCAGAAATCATTCAAAGCAACGATTTTTGATCAGCTACCAACCCGCGATTATCATAAGCCAGATACCCCACCCAACCTAAATAATTAATGCTGCCATTGACTTCTTTAAACAAAATTATTATATTACGTTTTAAAATGAACCAAGACGAATTACTTCTTCTAAGCGATATCTGTGCTGTAGAGAACAAAGACTTAGACTTTAAAAAACAACGCCTTCTTTCTTTGAAAAACACACACCTAATGCACACACCAAAAATGGACCTCCTGTATTCGTGTCCGCATTGAGACAACAATATAGGAAAGAAACGATACAAGTATGCATTAACTGTTGTTGACATAGCTTCAAGGTATAAGGATGCAGAAACCCATAACTGACAAAAAAGCTTTGTAAACAGTGGCCACTGCATTATCAAAAATATATAGTCGAGGTCCTTTAAAATACCCCTAGGCTTGTGCAGGTTGATGATGGGAGTGAATTTTAAAGGCGCTGTTAATCAGTTATTTGGCAAAGCATGGAGTGCTAGTGTTCGAGCGAGCGCATACCACGGGCTTGCATAGATCACAGGC
>BTPG01000005.1:138456976-138486495 GCA_036245525.1 Semisulcospira habei | reverse complement strand
TATTGTAGAAAACTTTAACAAGCAATTATCGGAGAGACTTTTTAGCTATCAGTATTCTAAGGAACTCATGCATGACGCACGTAACACTGAGTGGGTTAAAAGATTACCGTCTGTAATAAAAGCAATGAATAATGAGGGTCACCCTAAACCTGTTGATTCTATTAAATTGAAAACAATACCGTCAGAAATAAAAACAACAACAACACCTCCAGACACTAGCTTGTTTACAAAACAGGTGAGATATTTGTATCAACCAGGTGAAGCTGAAAATGACGTTAGACGTAGGGCAACTGATCCAATTTGGTCTACATCTGTTCATAATATAAAAAAAATAGTTCCTTCAGCTAATGCAACAATATATTATCTGTATGAGCCTGCACCAAAGAGGGCATTTGTCAGAGAAGAATTACAGATTATTCCCACAGATACTGTTACCCACTTTTAACAATTTCAATTCATCAATTAGTTTATCAAGCAGATTATCAGCTATTTCTTCAGATAACTTGAGCCTGTAATGACCTGGTGCATAAGCTTTTTCCTTAGTGTGAAACACTCTTTTTGTGTCTCCAACTGCTAGAGACTTTTTATATGTTTGAATCATTTCAATATTATGTTTGTTTGATCTTAGTGTCTTGTTTGGATAATCAGGCATTAATGCACCATCTAACACTTGCTTGTAATGTTCATGACGTATGTCTTTATTTTTTATTGCTGTTTTTTTTATTCCTTTGGCTTTTGACTGACTTCCCTTCTGGTGCAGTATAGAATACATTTTTGATCTCAGTCCAACATACTCAACTATAGGCACACCATTCAGTTCATCTTTAAACTTACCAGGCACTTTTTTGTTTTGTGTGCTAAACAGCGGGTGATCTTTAGGATAATCAGACGTGTCATACATGTGTAACTCTGTTTTCATGTCTTCATAAAAGTCTTCAGTAGGCACATCAATGATCATAGAGTCAGTGTCAGTGTATAACAATCGACACTCAGGATACTTTGGTTTGAAGTAATCATAATAAAATTCAAGCATCAACAGTTTTGACAATTCAAGAATTGCCATACCAATAAATACTGGCTTGTCTAGTTTAACAATCTTTTTTTTTGAGTGACACTGCATACAATGATGGATGAAATTCTTTATACCCTGTGTACTGAGGCTTACCTGTAAGTTTAATTGCACCTGATTCAGTTGTGACCAGTCTCACATCTTTTCTGTGATGAGGATTTTCCATAGTCTTACCAAAACAGGCATTGTTCATAAGCTTAAAGAAGTCTTTGTCAAATGCAGTGTTACCTTCTCTTGCACGCAATGTTGTGTTTTTCATTATGTAATCTTTCATGAAAGCACTCTGATCAAATTGAATTCCTCTGTGAACTTTCTTTAGTACTAACCCGTGTCTGATGTAAAACTGCAACAAGCGATAGTGGCAAACGTAATTAAATTTGTCATTTAAATTTGGTACAAGTTTAGTGTCTTCTTTTTTCCCCGTCATACTCATTTTCTCAACAGCCAACGGATAATCATTGTGGTAATCATGTAGATGGTGTGGGTACTCCAGGTCTACTTCAAAGATCCAACCCTTTTCATCATTTTGACCTCGATCCATAATATATTTTGTTAATTTTTTTATACCATACTGTGACAAATCATACAAACAAAAGTTTTTTAATGGTAATAATTCACACATCGCGAATCCGTACAAATTGTTAGCGTCCACGTACGTAATAAATGACCTTGGCTTTGAGGGGTCAAAGTCATCAAGATATTTATTATTTGCCTTGGCATAATTATTTGCTGCTAAACTAATGCCCCCCCTCAATCCACGTTCCACCATTTCACCCATCGTACGATCAGACAACAGGTCTATAAATATCTTACTGGATTTCAAAAATGCATCCCATGTCATGCCAGGACTAGTGATGTAGCAGGCTGGGTCAAGTTTGTAGTGTAACAAACCCTTCTCACGGTAACTTTCAAATACGTCTGCTAGCAAACAAACGTCAGCTTTCAAGTACTGGTCATGGTAATCACCAATTGTCTGACATCCTAACTTCCCCCATGCATCAAGTGCGTGTTGATATTCAGAGTCAGAAATACCTTTGCCAGTTAGTGTAGAATAAAATTTCTCTTTTGGTGGCAGTTTTGTTTCTTCAAACACAACCCAGTCACTGATGTACTCATATGGATAAACACCTTTTTTAATCAAGTCTGGCTCAAAATATTTACTTGTTATTGGATACTCACTCAGTCCTTCTGCCAGATTAGCCAACCCTAAAGACAGATGTTGCATGGAGTCATAAAATGCTAATTTGTCTAACCTAAAAGTCAAGTATTTTTCAGTTGTCTGGGCAATGCAACTAATTTTTCTGTAAGACTCATCAACAGCCTGCATGATGATGTGTGAATCATATCCCTTCAGATTGTGGAAAAAGATTGGTAACTTATATGTCTTAGGATCTGTTTTTAATAACAAGTTACAATTGTTATGTGCAGCACCTCTGTAACGCCCAGTTATGTGATCATGGTCACGAACTTTATCACCCCCCAGAGGCTGTTCACAAATCCAACACATCTCAGCTGTATCAAATTTCAGTTTGTCTTCTTCTGTCATCACCAAAGGCATCTGACAGTTTTCAAAATACCTTACTACCTGAATATACAGATGTCTCATTTCTGTTAAAAACTCAGCTGCTGCATTTTCACCCCTGTAGATAACAGGTTCTGTATGCTGACCATCTGACCTAACAAGAATGTATCCAAAAGAACACACCACTTGGTCACTCAATTTTATAGTCTTTGGTAATGACTCTGGAACAGGACCTTCATAAGGAACAACGAGTGATTCAAAATCAGCATATACTACAAACGGCAGCTTTTGCTGATTCCCATAGTTCTTAAAATACACTTGACTGCCAGGATCTGGATACTTAAGTACAGTTTGTATGTCATCAGCTGATCTGCAGTGTAAAACATGTTTGTCTGCTAATTTTATGGAGGAAAATCTTTGTAAACATTTTTTACAAACTTCCTGTTTGCCATTGTGTTTTGTTGTATGATTATGAATTAGACGTGACATATTTCTGATAATTGTGTAGTGGAAGTTATTGTTATCACCAATTAGCAACATGTCAACATGTTTATCTTCTGACTGACCATAGGTTGGGGCATTTGGGGACACTCTAATTGGCTGTAACTTATTCTCTGACTCATTTTCCCACACAAACACATTTACAGATATACCAGGATTTAGTTTTTCAAACAAGTCTATGTCCTCTATTTTAACAGGGAACTCAATGTTACTGAAGTTGAGTTCATTTACAAATTTGATATAGTTAGATACACGATCAGGTTTTGCTTTTACAAAATGAAGTTTAGCAAGCACACACCACATGAAACAATAGTTGTCATTGTTTTGAATATTGACTACAGCCTTTTTGTTTGCAACCTCTATTGGTAGTGGTATCCAAGATCTACCTAAAATAGGATGATATCTTGACTGCTTTAGTTGTAGTTCATGTACAAGGCCTTCATGCCAGCCAGACCCTTGCATTTCTGCTCTGTCAATTGCTTCATGGAAGTCAGGCAACAATCTTTCTCTAAACACTTTTTCTAGTTCTCTTCTCGAATTAACTGTGTGCTGCCTTGTCGAGATATACGGTACAATCACTTCACCATCTACTCTAGTAAATTCTATTTTAGCAACAATCTGAATCTTTACACTATCAGAAAGAAGGTTATTTTGTATGACTAAAAAAGATCTTTCTATTGATTCATAGACATTGTAAATATTATATATAGGTAAGTCAGTTGTGTGAAACACGTTTCTTAATCTTTGATGGTTGTCCATCTTTTTTATTTGTCCGACAAAAAAATAAATAGAAAATTATATAGTGTAAAATGGCACTTTATTGACAAAAACCTATATAATAGACAAAATTAATCACCAACTAATAAGCCACTTCATTGATATGTCTTCTGTGGTATCATTTTCAAGCTTTTGCATGTGTAATATCGTTTTACTGACAGTAATAAATTTAACATTTTTATTTTCTTTTTTTATTTGATAGTATATGTTTAAACACATATTCTTAAACCAGTCAGATTTAGCATCATAAACTAAAAAATTTGCTGTCCTATTATTATAAAGTGGAAAAGTATTAGAATATCCAAGATAAAAACTATATGTCATGTGTATCTTCATCGGTGTTGGGAGTTTTAAAAAAGGGCGTCTAACTTGTGTTTTTAAGTCACTAATAAGCATAAAATCCCTGAAACTCGATGTAATATTCATGAATTTACCAATAGGCCAATTTTGATCCTCTTGTCCGTCCGTCATTTTTATAGACAAACCAAAAAGATAAATTAATTTACTAACCCATACCCTGTGGGCTGATCTGTCTTTAAAATGAGCTTTAGATGCTTAGTTGATTTCAGTTTATTTTTTACATCATCCCGTTCTTGCTTATTTGGAATGACATCGTTTTCTCTGAGACAGTCTTCGAAGCTGTCACGATCCTTACAGTAAAACAAACAGATAAACTTTAACTGTTCTCGAAAATCTTTTAGTACAGCATTATATTTCTGAGTGAGAATCCAAACACTGATGTTTGCGTGTCTACCACTGAAGGCAAGTTCTGCTAAAGTATTTCTCTTTTTGACAATGTCTTTCTCTGCAGAGCAATCATCGACAATAAATAAAGTTGACTGTCCTTCAAATTGTTTGAAAAAATACAGCAGGTAGTCATTCAGTTTTTTCTCAGGGTCGACTAAATAGATATTACTGTCAGTCCAAATGAATAAACGGTTGTGATAAGCTTTGTTGTGTTTTATTGTTGGACAAAATATTACAATGTTTTCAAAGTGGTGTATGTATCTTGTTTGTAAGAGGTTAAGTACAAATTCAGTTTTACCACACCCTGTGGCACCACAAAACAATCCACAGTGTGGATCGAGTGTCATTAAGTTCATTTTAATACACAATATAATTTTAATATATGTGCCCACTCAGTCTGCTTTCTGCAATATTGAGTTGTGCGTCATAAATTAGATACAAATATATGTTTATGGCTGCAGCAGTTTCAACCTTCTTTTGTATCTGAATTGTTATTCCATCACTACCGTTCTCGACAGTTCGTCCTGACCCATGAAGATAGTCATCATCTGTACTACGAAGGTCTAACCACAGTGCATACTTGTTTGTCAGGTATTGACCAATCCTAACGTCATACAGATGTAGATCTTTGCACGCAATGTTTGCAGGTTTATCTCTAATCCTTCCACCCGGAAAATACTTTGTGATCTCATCGTAGTGTTGATAAGGTAACATTCCTGAAGCGTACACTTGATTAGGGCGGCCTTCGATTGTACAAGACAAATGTGTAATCTTAGGATTGTAGAATTTTTCTGAATCCCGTTTGTATGGAGCCGCTGGTTCAACAAACAACATAAGAATACCTTTCAGTGACCTAGCAGGTGTGTTTAAGTTTATGTTCCACATCGGGTCACTCTTGTCTTTGGGTATTAAACTATGTCTAATCACCCTGTCATAATAAATTGGTAGTCTTGACTGATACTGATTTTGAATGAGTCTGGCTAGTTCAGTGTGTGTGACAATTTCATATTCCAAGGAAATGTTAGAGATCTTGTATGTTGCATCTGTGGCAGATGATTTTATAACTTTGGAGTAGTCATTGAAAGTTAGTTCAAAACTCAGACGGTCATTCAGTGCTCCTTGATAATAAGGCAGATGAGCTGTTAGGATTTCAAACTCAAGTGGAATGTAGAATCTGGATCCATATGTTTCAGCCATTATAACTTCCTTTGGTACCCCAGTAGTTACCTTATCTGCTGCATTGATTCGAAGTTTACCAACATTATCTGGCTGTATGCCTTGGTAAATACGATCTTCTCGTTCTTCTCTTGTTAGCCAAAGGTCTTTGTAACAGTAGAATACATCTGAGTCATCAAGACTAAACACTTCCTGTCCTTCAAGTTTTACTTTAATAGTTCTAACAATTGCTCTGCCAAGATTGTCAACTAGTGTTCTGTTTACATCTGCCTCTGATGATAGTTCAATATTAAATGCTAGGCGTGCAGTGCCAGGAACAATAACGTCACTGGGACCTAGGTTTGGAAACTTGACTGTAAGTGTTTGATTCTGGTCTATGGTACTAGGATTGTTTGTGATGACGATTGATTGTCTTATGCCCTTAACACCCAGGGGCTCACGTAGTTTTCTGTATGGGTCTAACTTTGATCCGTAAGACTGTGTCATTTTTATTATGCACAATAAAAAATAATAAATTAATAAAACAATGGCAGCGGGAG
This sequence comes from Semisulcospira habei, assembly GCA_036245525.1. Taxonomy (NCBI): domain Eukaryota; kingdom Metazoa; phylum Mollusca; class Gastropoda; family Semisulcospiridae; genus Semisulcospira; species Semisulcospira habei. Next base: position 138,480,164 of record BTPG01000005.1, on the reverse strand, counting down.
GATTTAATCATGAAGATTTTAAAATGGATGACATAAATGTCTCTGATAATAGTGTAACAGATATGTCGAGTAATACTTCTTTTTTACAACAAGAACTTTTACAAAGTAAAGTTAACTCGTTTTATGATAGTGTTAATGAGCGTCCATATCAAATAGATCCTAATCAGTTTGAATATGAAAAAGGACATTTATATTTAAAAACTGTTGACAAAGGAAAAATACAATTGACTAACAAAAAAGACCCTACTAAGTTTAGAGCTTTAGGTACAATCAAAAAAGAAGGTGGTGTTGGTGCCTTGCGTCAACTTGGTGTTGGTGATAAAAGGTTGCCACCTCGAGTTGTTAGTGCTCTTCATGATGCGCAAACAAGGTTGCCAACAGGACAAGAAATTGATGTGGCACCAGTAACAAGCCTACCAGAAATAGCAAACACAGTAATACAAGAAACATCATTTACAGAAGGACAAATAAATGAGGAATTAAAAACAATTGGTGACTCTCCTTTGACAAAGAGGGAGTTAGCTGCGTTGGATAAAACACTGCAGACAATAAGAGGTGAGCTTTTGAATAATGTAGCTAAACTGGGTGAACTTGATAATCATATTGAAAGAGAAAAAGAGAAACTGGCTACAGCAGATAATGGGAATTATGACATAGAAATGAAAGAAAGAATACAACACAGATTAAAAGATTTGTATACAGAAAGATCAGCGCGACTAGAAGTGATTGAAAATGGAAAAGAAAAACTGAAAACACAGGTCAACAGAATTAGAGAAACTATACAAAAAATACTTCACGAAGACACAACTTTGACTGAGAGATTAAAAACACTTTTCAGAGAGCAGGGTATCACTATTGCAAGTTTAATTACTGCTCTTGGATTTATTATTAGTACTGTAGTGTTAGCTGTAACAGGAGGACCAGGTAGTAGCACTCCAACTCCACCCGCACCACCATCAGACCCAAAAGATTTACAGACGTGGGTAAAAAAACAGTTGTCTCACATATCAGACTTGCTTAAAAAATTAGCTGTAAAAGCAGCAGATGCTTTACCAGGTATTATAGGTAGTGTTGTCAGTTGGCTTATTAGTACTACAGCAAAGGTAGTAGGGTTTATGGCAGAGCATGTATGGATATTTTTGGTAACAGTAGGAGGGTTAATTATAGGATACTTAATGAAACAGGTAAAGAAGTAATATTCCTAATCCAGTAAGGCCTATTACCAATGCAGTTCTCTCTGACTCATGTGTGTTTTCTTGGCCTGTTACTGACTGTACTGGTGCTGGTTCAGGTGTCTGTGCCGATGCTTGGGCTGTTATTGACATTACTGGTTTTACTATCTGTTCAGGTGGTGGTGTTGATATTTGTGTTACTGGTGGTGTTACTGGTTGTATGTGAGAGGTTGTTGGACTCAAGTTTACAGATTGATTAAGTCCTAATTTCTGATTACTCCCTGCAACAACTATTTCATTATTATAATTTGTTATTACTCCAATTTGTAGTTGAAGATCAGAAGGCAACATGTATAACCCAATGCCTACTACAAAGTCAACTTTTGATCTGGCATATCTGAGAACGTTTTGGTAACGTTGTATGCTAGATGGAAGATCAACAACTGAGTTAATAGAATCTTCTAAATTTGCTAAAAACTGTTTTTGTGCTTCAAATTTACCACTTCCATTCAAAATGTTTGATTTTGTTAGTGATTGTGCTCCTAGTAAACACCAGACATATGTTCTGATAGACTCATTGACGCGCTCGACTCCTGCTTGAGTAAACCCGTCAGATTTATCTAAAATAAATGTGGTCCACGCATTAGTCTGCTTCTGCTCTATTGATCCTAACCAGACTTGTGATTTTGATGAGAATGAAGTGTAACCAGGGTAATAATCTTGAGGGTATTGTCTGTGACTCATAGCATAATACAATGTTCCCATACCATTGTGATCATCAAGTTTTTGTGTAAAGTCATACTTTGTACTGATGTTAAATTCATTACAGATCCGTTCAAATGCTTTCAAATCCATGGGATTGTTAAACTGATTAAAACTGGATTCAGTTGGTAATGGTGTATGCAGTTCTGACAGTATTCTTCTAAGCTGGTAATAAACATGGAAATGATACACAGACTTAATCAGTTTGTTTGAGTGATTCAAATGGTCTGTAAATGAAACACCACAGCCTGTAGTAGAACACAGTATGGCAAAGTTGAGTTGGTTTTGAAACATCTGTAGTGGGCTTGAAGACCACTTTCTTGCAGTTGAGTCATCTGTTATTGGAGGGTTTAGGTAATGATCAAAAGGGTTGGGTACTTTGACTTGAAATAAATCTTGTTCAGACACAGCTATATCAAGCTGATTTAACTGAATTATTTTCTGTTCATAAGTAGGTGCAACATTATATTTGGCATTCACATTGAATTGAAATGCGTTTGTAGTGGTAATGGTTGGTGATTTAAATTCCATCCTTTTTTTTTTTATGTGATAATAAAAATGTTTATAACCTTAACAAATATTGACACGAGCAAACCAGTGTGGCTAACTAATGGAATCGATAATCGAGATGGTAACAAGGCTGTGGCTATCCATGAAATGTTTTATACAGTAAAGTGGTTTAATGTAACGGATAATACAAGTTTTTATATAAGTTATCTTAATGCTGGTAATAGTGGCTTGGACACTAATACACACTTTATACCATCTGGGTATTATGACTTTTGTACTTTAGCTACATGGTTTCAAAATAATTTAAAAATTAAAGCAACTTTAAATCAGGCTAACTTGTTTGTTGAATTAGAAATTCCTACAGGCACTATACCTTTATTTTCAACTGAACTTGCATATTTACTTGGTTTAATAGACAGAAATACAATGCCTGTAAATTGGGTAATGGGTTTTACAGATAATGGTACTAGTGGATGGTATTATACACCAGATGTAACTAAAATAACTGGAACATATCCTGTTCATTTGTCAGTACACACATTTCTAAATGTTCATTTGAAAGAACTAAACACGACTGAAAATGTACACAATGGAAAACCATCAACTTTGTTGAGATGCTTACCAACTGGAACTGCACCCTATTGTGAAATTGTGGTTGTTAGATTTCCTAATTTACAGTTTAAGAAATTAGGTTCTAGTTTCTTTGAGTCACTGAGTATATCTGTAACTAATCAGAATGGTAAACCAGTTGTGATGCATGATTTTAGTGTTGTGTTAGAAATTAAATAATTTTATTTTTGTTTATAAAAATGAGTGGTCTTGGTCCAAAGCCTAGAATCATACCAGTTGCGTGTCCAGTAACAGAGTTGAAAGATTTGGCAGACGTACAGGATTTTGAGAAGGAAGGGGAAATTGGAGAAATATATGGTTTTGAACTTGATTCCTATGGCATGTACAAGAGAAAAGTAATTGTTGACATAAAAGACGGTGAAAAACAGATTCCTAAACTTGGTCAGCTTCGTGATGTTACTGTACCTACTCCACCTGTAAATAATGCGCCTTACAACTTAATACATGTGGGAAATAAGTGGGTTGTTTCACCTGTACCGGCACCACCACCCACAATTGACTGGGACATAAAGATTGAATTTATTAGTCCTTATGTATACACTGATGATGAAGGCGCCTTAGTGTTTAGGAAGGTTGTTAATTCTGGGCCGCTTATTGTAAGCCTTGTTCCAAGTTTTGCCCTAGACAACAATAGCAGAGAAAAACTGAAAGTTGAAAATTATGAGAAACGAAGATATCTTCTTACAACTAGAAAGGGTAGATCAGATACTTCTGTTGTGTTTATGCCAGCAAGCTTAGTCGTGGCTAGAGAAGCTACAATAGTATTTGAAATTATCATGAAATCTGTTGCTACTGCTAAAGAGGCTCAAATTGCACAAGGAATTAAACTTACATGGAATGAAACAGTAACAGAATCATCAAAGGTCTTTATTGCCATTACAAAAAATAATGATGTTATTAATGTTTCGAGCAGTATTCCCACTGTCAAGGTGGTGGTTGACAAAACAACTTTTGTTCGTCTAACTTACATAAACCTTGAACACATTGATCTTGTTGCATTTTATTATGCCAGCAAATTGTATACTTTTGAAGAGTTGCAAAATGTAATTGCTGATTAAAAAAATATTTGTAAATAAAAAATGGTGAACTTGTATCCACAAATACCACCTGAGCAGCTTGAGCCTATTGAGCGTGATAAAACATTAAAGGCAGATTCATTCCGTTTAATGAATATTACAGAAGCGTTGAAGTATTTGGAAGAAGAACAAGCAAAATACTCGAGGTGTAAACGCCGTTACAATACGGTTTTCAATTCTGTACACAACACATCAATGGCCATGGGGGTGGTTTCGGCCGGATTATCTGTAGGAGGTATAACTCTTTTTGCAACGGGGGTGGGAAGTGTTATAGGAATTGCTGTTGAAGGTATTGGTCTTGTCACAAGTCTAGCATGCTTTGGTATGGAAGCTATTAACAAAAGATTTTATATGAAGTTGCAGAAGCATGAAGCATTAAGTACGCTCGCAGCAGCTAAGCTGACGAGTATGAAACTTATTATTAGTAAGGCTTTGGAAAATAATGAAATTGACGATAACGAATTTAAGAGAGTCCAGGATGATTTAGCAAATTACAAGCAACAGAAGTCTGAAATACAGAATAAGATGCGTAGTCAACCCGCGAATGTTGAAGAGCTAAAGAAATCTTTTTTAGAGGAAGGAAAGAAAATAGGCGTAGAAGAAACTATGAAAAAAGTTTACGGACTGTTAGGCAAGTAAAGATCAGTTTTGGTAATCATTCATTAATTCTGAAATACTCTTCACAAAGAGATGTCATGCCTTTTATGCCTGCTCATTTGACGCCATCAGCCCCACCACCTGACTATTACTAAAAAAAAAGTTTTCTTGTTGTCCTTGTAACTTGGGAAATCTGTCCGAGTATCTTGTTGACTTGCATCAAGAACTTACAAGATCTTATGTTAAGACACTTATAAGAACTTGTTTTAAGTCACTTATAATTACTTACGCCAACTAACTTCAAAGGTACTTATAAAGTTACTTGCTGGTTTATAAATTACCTTATTAAGTACTTGTAATTTACTTAAAAACATCTAGACAGTAACATAGACAGTAACTTGATAATTTTACCCATGACTTGAACACCAGAAAATAATCTAGACTCAGTAACAACATGGGAGAGAATTTGCTCTGTTCAGTATCAGCATAAGAAATAATAACAGATTATTTCCCTTTGTTCAGTAAAAGGGAAGGAATCACCACCTGTTCAGTAACAAAATTTTAGATTACTTCCCTTTGTTGAATATAAGTTTATACAAGGGAAGTAATTTTGAGAAAATTTTGGTAAGACAAAAAGTTACTTCCCTTGCTTTATTAAATTATGTTTTAATTTTTTGACTAAAATATATATATTTTTTCATAAAAAATAAAAGGCAAGATGTGTCAATAATTATGATAGATAATAGTATAAAGATGTTATTATTTGATTTTTGTTTTAAAATGTGTGATTATTGTTGTCTTTTAATACAAATATAATTTTTTTGGTATTACTTTTTTGCTTCACTAGCTTAATTTTTTTAGGAGAATGTAGGGTTATATAAATGAAAATGTTTCTATTCATTGTGGGTCCGTGAGTGGTCCAGTGGCCTAGGAAACAAACAAGGGAGTTATTTGTGCACAAAAACCCGGGTTGTAACTCCCTTGCTTGTTCCAAACACCTCTGGGACATCTACACTTTCGTTTCGGGCAGCCGAGTCTTGGTAGATTCCCGTCTGGGGTGGGCGGAACAAACCAAAACCTAGGCCACACCAAAAGCTCTCACAGGGAAGGCGAATTGTGCACTTGAACCTGGGTTATAGCTGACTCTGTGAGAGCAACTGGAAAAAGACCAGGAGCGGACTTTTACCATTTTTTGGTTCCAGTGTCATTGACCTCGTGACCTTTGACCTTGACCCATGACCTTGACCCATGACCTTGACCCTTGACCTTGACCCATGACCTTGACCCATGACCTTGACCTTTGACCTTTGACCGTGACCTTTGACCTTGGCCGTGACCTTGACCTTTGACCTTGACCTTGTGGCGGTGACCTTGACCTTGGTTTTAACCCTTGACCTTGACCTTGTGACTTGCCTGACACAACTACAGAGATAAGCCTTTGTTTTTTAGAGTCTAAGTCTATCGTTACAGATATCGTTTAGAAGAAGTAATTCGTCTTGATTCATTTTATAATGTAATATAATATTTTTGTTTTAAAAAAGTCAATGACAGCATTAATAATTTAGGTTGGGTGGGGTATCTGGCTTAATAATCGCGGGTTGGTAGCTGATCAAAAAACGTAGCTTGAATGATTTCTGGAGTGGAACTAAAATGGCTAGGAGAGATAGATAATATGAGACCCCCAAAATAATAGATTCAATAGAGTCGCATCCGTCATGCTCATCATTTTTTTAAAATTAAAGAGTTGATTCGGAAATAATGAGGGTGTAATGGGAGGACTAAATTTTGATATTTAAAAATAGCGTAAATTAGCGACGGATGCGGCTTTATTGAATGTATTGGTTTGGGGGTCTCATATTATCTATCTCTCCTTCTGGCAACCGTGAAACGGCGCAAGCTTGCTTGGTTTGGCCACGTGACCCGACACAACACCTTGTCCAAGACTATCCTCCAAGGCACTCTCGAAGGAAGTCGTCGGCGAGGTCGTCAGAGAAAGAGTTGGGTTGCAAACATAAAAGAATGGACCGAACTCGAGATGCCAGACTTGCTTGCCACCGCCCAAAATAGAACTCAGTGGAGAGCACTGTCTGTTGCTGCTGCCTTTCAGTCCCCCCAACGCCCAGTTCGGGCAAGGGACTGATGATGATGATGATGACATCGGGACACCCCAAGGCGTTCCATTGGTCACGTCGGTGATTAATTCGAGACCGGAAGACCATTTTGTGCACAAGCTGGGGCGCTGCACAGCCTGGGGCGTAACAACTGGATTGTTGAAAATACCAGGCGAGTGTTTTACAGGAAGCCGGACTGCTATTCTGTGTCTAATTGTTCATTATTCATATTAGAAAGTGGGGGCCCGCCTAAGATAAAGTGCGACACCGATGCGAAACGGCGGCTCTTATCGGCCGGCTCTGCTTTCGGGAGAAATAGATCACGCGCGGAAGTAGTTGAGTGCGCGTGTCGCGAGCCCCCACGTGACGGACCCGGGAGATAACTCTAACGGCGCATGGTGCTAATGAGTGAGAGTTGCGGCCCATGACGAGAAGGCGTTGTTTGGCGGGAGACCCCGAGGGCAAGCAGCGTACATGTCCGTTAGCCTAGTATTCGTAGTTGAAACTCCCGACGACCACCTCTGAGGGGATTAAAGTGGCCTTTTATCTACCAGCAAGAGGCGTAGATTTTCATGAGCCCCTGCAGCTGCAGGAGCTCATGAGAATCTACGCCTCTTGCAGATGACCTGGAGTAACGAACTTAAACATGTTAATTACGTGATGTCAGCCGAAGTCTTTCTCCGCCCTGTCAGACAGTAATACAGTCCTGTGCCGGCCTATCCTGTTCATGCGTGCCAAGCGAATAGACGTATATCGCCTAATAAAAATCGTCCCGTCTCAGAAATGTACTAGTTTCTTTTCTCTGTGAGCCGAGGGGTAAAAAGGGTGCGTCTCTGGCTTGCCGACTATTGTTTGTTGAACTTTGAAGTCGTTCTCATCGAATTCAGTTCTAATAATGCCGTGAATTGGCAAAAGCCAGTATGTAGAACAATGAAACTCTCGTTTTGAACACGTGTGCAGGTCTGTACATTGTTTGGCTTACAACTCAATTCCGAATGTCCAAAATCACTCCACCACCCAGTAAGCAAAGGTCCCACTGCGGCCGTCGTCGGCCCAAAGACGTTTTGCTACTAGGGCACACTGGCGTAGGAACTGGGAGGAAGGGGGGGGGGGGCGGAGGGGAGGTGAGCAATAACTATTTGGAGAGACAAAATAATTGGGACAAGGAATTTTGTTTTTAGGGAAAAAAACAGATGTGGTGTCTTTTGTTCTAATTGCAAAAAGAAAAAAAATACAGTTTAGGCAGGAAAAAAAGAGAAGATTGTGGTACTGTACTTGATTTTCCGGAGGTTGGAATGTCGATTATCTTCTGGGAGATATTTTTAAAGAAACAAACATTAGATTGTGAGTTCCATCTAGGAAACAAAGTACGAGCTTGCTCAGTAGCATGTCCGTTGAAACGTCCTTGTTACATGGTTGAGTCGTGGTCGTAGTATGATATCATACCAGACGCACGCACGTAAGGTTCTTTTAAAGAAACTTCATTCAGCTGCAACCCGTCACACGTGGCTTAAGGTTGTAGACAATACTGGAGTAACAGTTACAACAATATTTTATTTCAGCGATGCGATCTCCACACGATGCATTCCCAAATGCACCACCACTGATACAATGTCTCCTCTGAAACATGTCAACACTGGTGACACAAAGTTTCTCATACAACGTACACCACCGTTACGCTGCGTCTCTCACAATGTACACCCTATACGGGCCACGTACCTACGATAAACTGTGTGTCCCTACAACTGACAATTCATGACAATGTATGAACGTGCTTCTCAGCACAATCTTTTATAGTATAAAAACTTTCCAGAATTCACATAACGCAACCAATCAGAACGGAACACGTAACCGAAACTCATAAATATTAAATAAAAAGAACTTTCTAGAATAAACTAAAATAGTCTACAAAAATTCGACTGCTAATTTCAGCCTCTATGTAGGGAAATCCCGGCGCGTTATGACGTCTCACAAAAGTATGGTAGGCAGTTCACGACCTAGCCGGAATTTTCCAGAAATTTCACGATCTTTCATAAAACACAATGACCGGCTGTTCATTCACGTGCACAGAAAAACAGCTATGACCATGAATATTAGAGTGGCTTCACTACTGTTGCAAAATGTTGCTTACATTTTGACGTCACATGTAAGGTCACTTCGAGAGCGCGACTTCGCTGGAACGTTCTAATCTATTCTCAGCGAATCTACGCATTCCAAAAATCGACCGCTCTTCTCCGTGCGACTTTGCTAGAAACTTCCTGACTAATCTTAGCGTATCATAACAAAGCCAATTCCGCTATCTGCGCGAACGATAGAGAATCTCACTGAAAAGGTACGTGATACGTAACCATAATAGCTCAAATAAATATCGGATCGTTTCCTACGAAACACATGCATGCTCTCACAGAACAACACAACCACAATCGTAACAGTCCTGGTATAATAAAAGTGGCACGACTGTAGTGCTTCTGAATTGATCAGTGTTCAGGTCGTACTCCATAGGCAATAGACGTCCTTGTTTGACATAACCTATATATATATTTTTTTTAGGGCCGTCCATTATCACTCGAGTGGACGTGTGACACTGAACTTATAAATCATTATTGTATGTTTTGCATTTACTGCAAAGATATATATATATATATATATATATATATATATATATATATATATATATATATATATATATATATATATATATATATATATATATATAATATATATATATATATATATATATATATATATATATATATATATATATATATATATATATAAACTTACGGCCGGAGGAATACACGACAAGATTGTTGATATTTTGATATTATGTTTGATTTTCAGGAGGCTGGTCGTTTGTCTTCGCCCCACCTCCACCCACCTTCTACCCTCTCCCCTCCCCCTGCCCCCCCCCCCCCCCCCCACCCCAATCTCCTCCATACGCCCCCCCCCCCCCCCTCGAATATTTTTTACAATTTTTATAGCGGCTTCATGAGGATCCATATACTCTTGCTTGACTCATTTATATCTTCTTCCTCGGGCGGGAGTCATCGAGGGATCAGTCGACACTTGATCACAAGGGACAATTCAGATCCCATTGCAGCCGAACAACAATTACAGTTTCAAGTCCCTCGGCACATCATGATCAGAGTCTATACGTTTTTGTCATTCTACCTGATTGAAAATACAGTAGACTTTAGGATGGGGCTGGTCGGAGCACGTTCCGTAGCATGCAAATGACGAACATAGGCGGGCACGCATCAAACTCTGACAGTGAAATAACACGAAACATTCCTCAGGACATGCCTAGCTACGCTATCCGCGTTGTTGAACGTACATATGGCGGGAAACGCTGTGTGTATGTGTGTGTGTGTGTGTGTGTGTGTGTGTGTGTGTGTGTGTGTGTGTGTGTGTGTGTGTGTGTGTGTGTGTGTGTGTGTAGACACGAGTATCTCCGGTGTTTGTGTACGTACAGGCCTGAAACTTTAGGAAATGCTTTGATCGAGATGTATTTCTGAGAGCCCTCCGAGACTCATTAAAGAGAAAAATTGCCGTTTATATAAAGTCGGTTGAACCTCATTTGAGTCCGTAATTTTCTTTCTATTCACTCGGAATTGTGACTATAGCTAGCTTGGATATAGACATTGAACGAGTTCGTTAGCCAGCTTTGTACCTTTTCAACATTTTCGTAAAAGGTAATTCATTGCAGAAAAAAATAGTAAGTATTCTCGACTCTCGAGAAGGATCAGAAAGTGTCGATGACGTAGAGGCGCCAAACACGTCAGTGTTAAACAATTTTCCTAAATTGTCGCAAAGCACCACTGGGATGTCAGTGTTATACAACTTTTCTGAATTGACATCAAATTCGTCACTGTGTACACGGCGTCATAGACTAGCGATCTCATGACGTGAGGCTTATAGTGACGTCATTTTGCTGCTCGTGCTTTTCAGAATTCCTATTGCTACTATAGCCCACAGAGCGTACTAATAGCGGAAAGCGCCATGTGTCCGTCTTCATTTGTGTGCGCCGGTGTGTTTTGATCAGAGGTTGGGTTAGAGAGGAGGGAAATGGATCAGAAAGATAAGCTTATAAATATGATCATGAACTCTGATTGCTTCTAAAAGAAAAACGCATGTGAGCTCCAAACAATACGGTAGACTTTGGGATGAAATCCTCATCTTGTTTTATACTCTAGTTAGGTTGTTGCAGTCGAGTAACGAAAATATGCGGATACGCCAGCGACATTACTGGCAAACAACGAGCAAATTCATGTATTGCAAGTTGTAATGATTGTGTTAAACATTCACTCTGCGCAACAATGGCAAAAGCAGGCAAGATATTCCATTTTGGTGAAACTTGAAATGAGCTTTTCAGTGTAAGACACATTAAATCTCGACGAGATGTTTGTCACGTGGGGCAGCACTGATATACTGACCAGCAAAAGAAATGCGACGTTTAAATGTTGCATTTCTTTTGCTCGTCAGTATACTATTACTAACATTCACTGACTGCTTGCTAAATGACCTCAACGAAAAATGTCCACAAAACTTCAGATCTACCCCATGGCGGATGCACTCAGTCAACCTGCTCCGGGAAGGTCAAAAGAGTTTAACCTTGAGTGCGAAAGGTCATCTACGTCCTGTCAAGGTCGGACGTATTGTAAGATTCCTGTGAGGTATAGGTGGGAGGAGTCACGGGCGCTCTGAGTGCGAAGACACAAATTTACGGACACGGCTGATAAAACGCCCAATATCTTTGTCAATGCGGTCCGTCTCAGGAGAAGAAATGGAAGCAGACTGAGACAGATATACTTGCCAGCAAGAGGTATAGATTCTCATGAGCCCCTGCCGCAGCAGTGGCTCATGAGAATCCACACCTCTTGCAGGTCAAGAAGGCTACCCCAGTAGCAAAACGTCTTCGGGCCCACGACGGCCGCAGAGGGCCCGCGCACAGACGTGTGGCGCGGGCCCACTGCGGCCCTCGTGTGCACGAGGACCTCTGCTTTACTGGGTATTGAACTTCGCAAGCAAACGGTATAGATTCTTATGTGCCCTGCAAGAATAAATCCATATATCTCTTGCAAATGGAACTGGATAGAATTAGGAATGACGGCAGGTTTTACGAGGATTGTTCTGAAAGTCCTTAGAATCTCTTTACACTGGTGAAGTTCATCTATCATCCAGTTATGTTCGCTTTTTTTTTTTTTTTTCTCTCTGTTTGAGTAGCTCGGACAGTGTCATGGGTAAACTATAGAGTACGAATTACTGACCATTTGATCCATACTCAAACTCAAGATTTTCTTTAAACTGATGTCTGTAAATGCACGTAATTCTTCTGCCCAAAGAGACCTTAAGAGACCTTATCAAACCGCTATGAAAAAGTGTATTGTACTGATTTTTTTTAAAAAGAAGAATTGTTGCCAAAACAAGCCGTGATAAGTTTGCAAATCTTGATCATGTTTTGTAAATAATATGAATTTTCTATTCTTTTATTTCCATGTTCGTAATAATAAAGTAAGCTTCGTTACCACAATATCTCCAAACAACGTACTTCAGTGTGCTGGAGAAAAGAAAAAAAAAAAACATTGGAAAGTTCTAGTGTCTTGCACTGACGTCACATGACAACGGTAGTTAAAGCATTCTTCTCTTGCACACAGCGTAGGGAAAGAACGTTACAGTAATTTACGTTACCAAATTTTTATCATACTATTTCATAGTATGATCGGCTCATGAAGTTCTAACAGTGCATTAGTTTTGCTTTTACACATGAATCTGATTAAATTTCGGTTCACGGCTTTTAACTTTCTGCCGTTCCTTGGCGTCACAAATTATTTTTTATGGTCTGCCATTGCATCTGCAACATGTTAGAGCACGAGGTCAAATCAATGATATAGTGCGTTTTCAATGGCTGTGAACCATGTTTTGTCACAATAATTTCTTCGAGAACAGAGTTTTGATACACCCGTTTGAGAGAAAGTGTTTCGGACTTAAACGAGTACCATCCAAAATTCATGAGAATGAATGGTTTTTTTTGTTGTTGTTGTTGTTGTTTTTTACCTGGCCGTTTGTACCTGGCTCAGGTAAGAGGAGTAAAATCTGAGGTTTTCAACATATCTTGTAACCCATCAGCCTCGACCCTCTCGGAATTGAGTCACACTTTCCTTTTAGCACGCACACATCTGCATGAAAGACACAAACATTACGTTTTGCGAGATGGACGTCAATCCTCTTCCCAGTGCGCAAAGGCCATCGGGCCAACGTCGGCCGCCGTTGGCCTGCGCACGACTGTGCGCAGACCAACGGCGGCCGACGTCGGCCCGATGGCCTTTTGTGCATTGGGTTAGCACGTAATAAGGAGGGGACCAGAAAGATAATTTTTCAGCTTATTTCCGTAATCCGCCTTACGTATCTTCTCCATATTACCGTTGTCTTTGATCTGAGTGTTGTCAATCCTTTCACCCATTCTGCAAATTACTGTCATTTCCGTTTAGCAGAATGGCTAAGAAAACCGCATCACATGAAAAAAAAAATATTTTGCTTCATTTGTATGTGTTCATATGAAAGATTACCAACATAAAACTTTTCGGAATAAAGACACGAGGATCTAATGGGCTTTTTTCAAAGTACCTGTAAATAACTTGCCTTGCACGCTATGGTTCAAAATAGTGTAATGTTTCTCAGTCGCGTCATTAATTTTTCTTTCGTAGAATACTCAAATTTCTGGAATAAATCTTCCCATTTCTCTGTCTCAGCTTGTCAAAGACTACAAGGGTCCTCCACGTGTAGTAGCAAAACTCAATTTGACCTTGTATCTGCAATGATGACTCACAGTCACAAAGAATATTGAATGGCAAGACTTTTTGTTCAAAATGTGAATCCGAGAATGGTTGTACTTGTAAGAAATGGAAGTTTCACTTCATAAAACAAAGTTTAATTTTTTGCAGTTTTCAGGTTTCGATTAATTTTTTGTGCCTTTTAAGTGAGAATGAGTAAATTATGTTTTTGATCAAGTGTTGCCATGAGGTTTTTTCATGACTTTCAGGACACTCCTCGCCTTACAGTGAAGTAGTCTGACAACGCCTCAGGGATCTGAGAGATAATAGCTGTGGATAGCGCTGGATGGATGGATTGATTGATTGATTGATTGATTGATTGATTGATTGATTGATTGATTGATTGATTGATTGATTGATTGATTGATTGATTGATTGATTGATTGATTGATTGATTGTGGTTGATGTGGGTATATATAAGTCCGTTGACAAAGTGCTACAAGAATTTAAGAGCGGCCTGTTTCCATTGGCTTTGGTATTCATAATATAAATAGTAAATTGTGAAGGAAAGAAGTGAGCGCTGAAAGGGCCAAGGGAGGCAGCCGTTGATGAGGAACGAATTGATCTACATATTTACCTCCCTTTGCACGTTAGCTCTGGCTCAGGCGCCAGTACTACTGACAAGTCAACTGAACTCAGTTTTGTCGCTAACGCTGTAGTCTGTCAGTCATATCAATAGTACATACTAATCAGGGTCAGTCGGTCCATCCCCCGTGTCATGTATATATGCTTAGGATCATATATATGGTTTAGTAGAGTTACATGCTGAGTGTGTTTGATTAGTGGTCCGCGCCGGCTAGCGGCCGCGACGTTTTTCCGCAACCAGTGATATTATATCCACAGTTTCAATGCATAGAAGGAAATCGGGATACACTTTACGGCGGTCGGCCGCCGAATGCCAGTCAATGTCAGTTGGCTACTCGACTTAATTCACTGACGAGAATAAATGTTCAGTCTCTATCCACCGTCTGTACACCGGCCCAAAGCGGAAAGGCCGGGCCATCTTTTTCGGGCCGACGTCAGTCGCCGTTGGCCGGCCGCGCACGGTCGTGCGCAGGCCAACGGCGGCCGATGTCGGCCCGATGGCTTTTGCGCACTGGTAAGACTAGAGGAGCAAATTCAGCCTCGTTTGTAGTATCGAGGTGTCGTAGCCCGCCGGGCGGCGTATCCGGACTGTTCCCTCTGCCAGTGCCGCGGAGTGGATACTGACGTCTGACCGGCGGCGGCGGCGGTACTGACTTTGAGTGTGACAAACTGTTTGCCCCGCCTTAGCACGGGCACTGCACATTTGCATGCGAATTGAAGTCAGCCGAGTTTACGCCGAGAATTGCAAGACTCCAAATGATTTTCTTTTTAGTTCAGTCAAGTCTATAAGTCGAGTTTTCATAATTCACGTCTTGCGGAACAGGCTGACTCGGTGACCTTGAGCTCACAGTCCACTGTGACTTACCTCACAGTGATCACTGACGCCCAAGATCCTGGACGAACAACAGGCCGCTTATATGTAGACAATGTTTATAAGTCTGCCTAGAAGATAATCGTCTTTTTTCAGTTTTCCAGTATTCAGCTTTCACTGCTTTTCAACTTAAGTGTTCAAGGCGGCATTGCAAACTGATGCACTATAGGTTCATTTATAAGTGATTTACATGATCATGATCTACATGTCAATTTCCCTACTTAATTACGACATGCCAGAAGAACAAGGTGGGGGCGGATTCAATGGTCGTGGACGGGATAGTGGTGACGATGGTGGGGACACTGAGAGAAAGGCAGATGAAAAAAATGTTGCGAATTGTTTGGGTCAGTTTTTTGTCAATGTGTCCACTGATTTCGAAACCCGATTTGTGTTGTAATTGTCTTTCGAAGCGTGCTTCCTTCGATCTTTGCTGGTATTTGCTCTGCGTTTTACAAGCTTGACAGTCATCTTTTCGGTCCGGATTTGTTTTAAAGCTATAGATGTTTTCATAATAGACCATCCATTGCATTGTTACCGGATGCCGGGGCTGCAAGACCCATCGCTCCCTCCCCCGTCCCCCCCCCCCCCCCATTCTGGACGGAGCAACAAGGTAGTTCTACCGTGACTAGACTCGGCTAGCCAGAAGTTCCAATTCCCCCCCCACCCCCCCCCCTCCTCCCCACCAACCCCCACCGCTCCCCCACCCCCACCCCCTTCCCCCGGTTGTCACATCAGTTTCGGCTAGCCAGAAGTTCCCATCACCCCCCCCACCACCACCACCACCACCACCAACCCCCACCGCTCCCCCCCCCCCCCCCCCCCCCCCCCCCCCCCCCCCGGGTTGTCACATCAGTTTCTGTTGGGTCCCAACCTCGGCGTCGACCCAACCTCGGCCAGAGTGACACATAATGCTAAAAAATAATAAGGTACATTAACTTTTCAGCTTGAATTACTGAAAGTTCTCAGAATGGGTATAATAACGGAATATTACAAACTAAAGTAGGTAAAAACACTGTCAGGGGAGACAATTGTGCAGTATCGACCAATGATCATAGATCAAGTTTGATCGAAGCACACACACACACACAAAAAGATAAGAAAGAAGCGTGCACTAAGTAAGTGATTGGAAGTAGTGAATATGGACCCCCCCCTCCCCCCCCCCCCCCCTCCAAGACGGGCGTATCGCATAGTGACTAGATTTCCAGCCCCTTGATGCATGGAAATTTAGATCTAGGTCCAACAAGGGGGGTCCAGATATGCAACCACCCCCCCCCCCCCCCAAGACGGACGTATCGCATATTGACTAGATTTCCAGCCCCTTGATGCACGGAAATTTAGATCTAGGTCCCACAAGGGGGGTCCAGATTGTTTAGCCGGCGTGGACAGCTGTTTCGGTCTTGGCGACCTCGTCAGCACACCATTCGGCATACTGGTGGAAGGCAGGAACTTTTGCCTACCTGCAAAGCCAGCCACATTTTACTGTGGTGTCTGCAGGGGCATACATTCCATGCCTCCACCTAGAGCTAAATTTTCATGCACCCTAAGACTGAGAACATACTAAAAAGGGGAAAGGGGTTGCTTACTTAGCGCACCCTTCTGTCCTATCTTTTTGTGTTTGTTTGTGCTTCGATCAAACTTGATCTATGATCATTGGTCGATACTGCACAATTCCCTCCCCTGACAGTGCTTTTACATACTTTACGTTGTAATCTTCCTAAAACATTAGCACTGGCAGTCTCCCCTTTTCTTTCCATTTATTACTACAATATCGACTGCAACCCCTTACCCCTTTTAGTAGGTTCTCTCTTAGGGTGCATGGAAATTTAGCTCTAGGTGGAGGCATGGAATGTATGCCCCTGCAGACATATTCACTATTTCCATATTCACTACTTCCAGTCACTTACTTAGCTCACCCTTCTTTCCTATTTAAAAAAAAAAGAAAAGTGTGTGCTTCGATCGAACACGATCTACGATCATTGGACGACACTGCACAATTCTCTCCCCTGGCAGTGCTTTTACCTACTTTACTTTGTAATCTTCCTAAATTATTAGCACTGGCAGTCTCCATTTTTCTTTTCATTTATGGGTATAAAAAAAAAAACGGTTATATCAGTGATTAGCCATCCCAATGGCCTATAATTTCACAACATTGGTGTGACATATAGTGCTCACAAAAAAGTTTTTCATAATTTCAGCTTGAATTACTAAAATGTAGGAAAACACCTTACATCTACAAACTGCAGTCATCTTTTTGGTCTGATTGATGATAAACATTTAAATAATTCAAGCTAAAAGTAATAAATCCGTTACTTTTTGTGAGCACTATATGTCACACCAATGTTGTGAAACTGTAGGCCAGTGGGATGGCTAATCACTGATATACCCGTGATTATACCGATTCTGAGGACGTTTAGTAATTCAAATTGAAAAGTTTACATACCTTACTATTTGTGAGCAGTATATGTCATTTTGGCCGAGGTTGGGTCGACGCCAAGGTTGGGACCCGACAGTTTCAGTAGACGCTCGACTGTCAGGCCCCTCCAAATGCGCAAAAGGCCATCGGGCCAACGTCGGCCCTATGGCCTTTAGCGCAGTGGGCTGTTGACCGTAGATCATATACCAAGCGGCATACCAAGAGCCCTCCCCCCCAACCCCCCCCCCCCCCCCCCAAAAAAAAAAAAAAAAAAAAAAAAAAAAATTGAAACTGAGGCCCAGGCCGGAGTTACTGTGACCGTAACTCGACATAGCATTACGCCAACGTGACGCAAGAGCCTTTGCAACATCTCAAAATTGATGTCAGTGAGATACCAATGTGAAACTTATTACTGAGTTACTTCGTCAAAATGACGTATCCGCAGTGTCGAAGAAACATGTCCGCTTGTAAAAGATGAAGTATGGATCAGCTGTGAAACATCACATGACGGATCACATTTTGGACCCTCTATCAACGCTGGATCACATCCTTAACTGTGGCATGGCAGACAACAATACGGTCAACTTGAATCTTTTCTTTCTCTTCTTCTTTTCAGCAGCCCAGATTCTCAGTGACTGCGAGACTGAAATAAAACTGACATGCCCAAAAAGTCTCTTCTACACGAGATTACATGCATTTTCACACCTTTTTGCACAGTACGCTCGCAGACTGAAGAGAAATAAGGGTTCTTTCTAATAGATCAAATTGTTACAGAGAAAACTATAACTACCTCTCTCTCTCTCACAACTCTCTCTCCCTCCATCCTCGCTCCACTCTCTCGCTCTCGTGGCTCTACCGTCTCTCTCTCCCCATCCTCTCGTCTCGACTCTCTCTACCCTCATCTCATCTCTCTCGTCTCTCTCTCATCTCATCTCGTCTCTCACTCTCTCTCTCTCGTCTCGCCCTCTCCCCCACACCCCCGGTGTGTGTGTGTGTGTGTGTGTTGTTGTGTGTGTGTTGTGTGTGGTGTGTGTGGGTGGTGCGGTGCGTGCGTGCGTGCGTGCGTGCGTGCGTGCGTGTGCGTGCGTGCGTGCGTGCGTGTGTGTGTGTGTGTGTGTGTGTGTGTGTGTGTGTGTGTGTGTGTGTGTGTGTGCACAAAGAGAGAGAGAGAGGGCGAGAGAGAGCGTGTTGCGTCATTTCATGTATATGAGTTAGCCGTTTTGGCTCACGTGCGATAGTAAAAGTGGGTAATGTAATGGGCCAGTTGTCGTCCGTCTGTCGTCCATCCGCAGCCGTCGTCCGTCGTAAACTTTGACCGTTTGTATTTTCTCGGAAACTATTCAAGCCACTTTGTGGCAAGACTTTCTCAACACCAGTTTCAAATGACCATTTTCACAGGTCCAGGTCACTGTGGACCAATCTCATATATACACTATTCACAGCTTCAAACCCAAACGTCTTACAAGGATACCAGATGGTAAGACCTTCCTATGCATACTAATTTGAATGACTCTTCAGGAAGGTCAAGGGTAACAAGAGATCAGGAAATAGACATCTCAAATACTATTCACAGCTTTAAACCCAAACTTACGGCACATGTACAGAGATACCTGATGGTAAGACCTTCCTATGCATACTAATTTGGGTGACCTTTCGGAAGGGTCAAGGTTCACAGGAGATCGGCAAATACCTATTTTTTATACTTTTTGTTGTTGTTTTATCAAAGTTTTTGGGTTGGTTTTTTTGGGGGGTTTTTTGTTGTTTTTTTTTTCTTTCTGCAAACTGTTAACTCAAATTTGGCAGAGATCATGGTAGCTAATGATAAGACCTATCTATACATATTAAGTTGGTTGACCCATCGTAACGGTCAAGTGTCATGGGTGATTAACAAAAGTGTGAAAATACATAAATTTGAGAAACAAATCATGGCTTTTACAGACAAAAGCCAACCCTTTCCTTATGTTAGGACACTTGACCGCTTGATCATTTGGATATGTCAAGATCACAATGGCCATTATGTGGATCGGTCATGCACGTGGGGCTTTGCCAGTCTTGTTATGACACACTTTTGTCATGCCTCTATATTTCTTATTTTATCTCAGTCACCGTGCTGTTGACTGTTTGACTGCTGCCATTGTGTACCACGCAGACTTGTCTAGAGTTGCAAAATGGCAAAAGTCAAACAATTTCTGTTTTATTTCAGGTCAGTCATTGAAAAAAAATTGAAAAAAAAATTGTCTCACTTTTGTCAATGTACACAAATATTACATTTGTGTATATGACAAAAGTGAGACAGCTAATTTTATTTCACTCCAGTCACTGTGATGGACACCTGTGACTATAATTTCATATATGAGTTTACGAGTCGCAACAAGGATGCGTTCTGCAGGGCTCCTCATAACAATTCTAGGACTGGGTACTAGGGCTGGATGCAGTCCCTCCGTCGCCAAGCTTGACAGCTATCGTACACAATCAGACATCCGACTTTGATTCCGCTAGTGGCGAAGCTGGCCAGTGAAGTTTGATAGCACAATAAACCCAACTCCAATGCGCAAAAGGCCGTTGGGCCGACGTCGGCTGCCGTTGGCTCGCGCACGGTCGTGCGTGGGCCGACATCGGCTGCCGTTGGCCCGCGCACGGCGTGCGCAGGCTAACGGCGGCCGACGTCGGCCCGATGGCCTTTGAGCACTGGAAAATGAGGTTCCACTCCGACGGCCGAGCCCACGAGGAACACGTTGCACAGCCCAAAAAAAAAAGTACAAATTACAACTCATGAAAGTATGTCAAACTTAGCTCAAGACGGAAGTGACGTGTTCACTACAAACTCGCTGATTGCTAAACTTAAATACAATACATACAAGTTCTATCCAAGGTCTTTTTTTAAACAACATGAACTGTTCAGTTTGAGCCGAAAGGTTGGATATGGTTGGATAGTATCATCAGAAACGCCGCTGGCTGCAGTTCAATAGACAATGCCTTAAGTTTGCAAGAAGCATAGATCCTCATGAACAAGGGGCATGAGGGCATTCGTGGGGGTCCATAAATTTAACAGAATCCTGTTGGTAGTTGTTTACAGCTATGGTCGTCATACCAAGAAAATCATAATTTAATCTGCAACTGCAGCAAAGTCTTTCATAAAGCTACTCACGTTGTATATGGGGGATTCTCACAGAGGCACCTGAGGATTTACACCTATTGCATCTAGAAATATATAGCTGTGTTTTTTAGACGGATTTAAATTATGGAGCTCAATTTCAGAGTGGCATAGAAAGGTACCAGGTTTAGCGATAGTTTGTGATTACACAAAATAATCAGTCGTGCAACTGTGAAACGATATGATAGCTACCAACTGTGCTGAGTCCTCACTGTGAGCATCTGGCCCTCGCTGAACAAAACACGGTAACAGATTATTGTGCCTTCATATTAATTCTGTCAAGGCGCACTGCGTGCCCATGCGGCAGCACTTTTCTTTACGTATTGTTCTGATAGTGTTCTGATTGTAAGGTAACACGTATTGAATTAACAAGGAGTGGACATCTAAAGTCTTACATTTTTCTTCTATGTGAAACAGATAAGCGACAGGGCTACCATATCCCTGCTGCCATATGACTTCACCAACTGTCCATCGTGTCAGAACCTGTGTGTCAGTCCCACCATCTTAACCTGCGGACACCTACTGTGTAGGAAATGTTTGCGACACATCCTGGAGCACACGGAACACAAGGCCGCCTGCCCTTTCTGTAGGTCACACTATCCATAGGGCTGAAGGGCAGACAATCAGCAACTTGGCCGACCAGCTGGGCAGAGATATCATCCTGGAGGATCTGGTCATGAAGGAACTGGCAGACCAGGGTCAAGTCTTCTGCATGGTGTGCACCAACAATGTCGCCACCAGATTGTGTGCGGACTGTGGGGAAATTTTCTGTGACTGTTGCTCTAAGTCCCACGAGGAGACGGAAGCCACTAACTACCACCTGCAACAGAACCTGCCACATACACTAAGCGCATCGGAATTGTCATCCTTGATCTCTAAAGCCAAACGGAAGCTCATATCTGTTTTCGAGTTTCCACCACCTCCGCCGAGGATTAGGTCTGCTGTTGATTTACCACCTGTTGATTTACCACCTGTTGATTTATCATCTGTTGATTTACCACCAGGCATCTCCACAACCATTTCCAGTCCCGGCTCAGTACGGCACGCCTCTGTGCCTCAAGACAACACCCGATATGACTATAAAAGCACGGAACAGGCGTCTCGGCTACACGAGGAATCCAGGTTGTTTCGAGAGAGAATTTCTTTACTGAATAAGGCCGCTGGCGTGAGAAACAACATCGCTGGGCTACAGGAGGTGGAGAGGAGGCTGGAGACCCAGCGGCAGGTACTGAATACCTACTTCCCGCGTCTGGACAGGCCTGATGACGTCATCTTGTCTAACGCCCGCACCCTGCTGCCCCGCCTGAAGAATATTCGCCTGGACTGCCGCCCACCCCCCACGGCCGCCCTGATCAGCCTGACACGACTCGTCAACACCCTGAAACAGTGTGGCTCACGGACAGGTAAGTTATCGATTGTTGAAGTTCATTTTAAGTGACTTTTATGTTCCATTACGACGAACGTGTCACAGCAATGTTTTTTTTTTTTAATTTAACTCGTCATGGGACCAGGGAACACAAAATACAGGTCAGCCTCAGTGTGTATTGCGCCCCAGGATAACCCCGGGAATCAGGTTTAACGCGCACAGGTCTGAATCTCCCACGTGGATGCCCGGTGAATGAAACGACCTCGAAATGACGTCAGCCTTACCTAGCCTGCGCACTGCCGTGCGCAGGCTAGATAAGTCTGACGTCGGCCTGATGACCTTTTGCCTATCAAGTTGTTTTTTCTGCACAATCCTATGTAAATTCAGAACTATAATAACACCTTCGCGAAAAATGCAGTCTGACTTTATAGCTCCCGGGTACCGCGATATACTGAGGCTTACCGATAAAGATGTGTGCGTGTGCAGGAGGCATATCATATGACCCGATGACGTCTTCACCGATCAAAAAGTTCTTATTCAAACCTGATGCTGCCAGCGACACCCACAAAAATGGACCTCTCTTATCGACCATCCAGTGTACAAACGACGATCAGCTGGTCATGCTGGACACTAGAAACAAGACGGTCAAGATGACTAACCTGGACCATCCGGCCAAAATTGTCCCGGCCGTTCAACTCGACGCAGTGTTACTAAGACTGGCCCTTCTCTCTGACGGAGTGATGGCAGTGACGGCATATGTGAAACGTATTTATTTTGTGGACGTCACAGAGACACCGAGTAAAGTTTCGCACGTGGAGACCAAAAGACAGTACATTGGGATAGGTTCTGGGATGGACGAAAACAGGCTGGTGTGCAGCTGTGGTAACGACGGTAAAGGTCCTTCCACTTTAGACGTGCTCACGCGGTCCGGCGTTGTGCTCATGTCCATCACCGGCGGTGACAGTCTCCCAAATGCTTGCTGGCCACACTACCTTTATGTACAGAACCAACTGGCATGGATATCTGATTGGAAGACACATGCTGTTCACAAAGTGGAGTTGGACACAGGCCGCTTGATCGGCACATACAAACACAGCAGCCTTAAGTGTCC